>CABFOV010003886.1:14491-27064 GCA_902141375.1 Timema poppense | reverse complement strand
GGGGTTTAGATTTCTAATCTGTCAGTGTAGGATACTAATTATGTTTTTTTCGTAGTAATTTCCCCACACACCACACGTGTATAAATTTCCTATAAATTTTATCTTCCTCTCTCCTACTTTCTCTAAGGTAGTCAAAGAAAAAGGGGGCTTAGCCAGTAAAAAATGTGCACCTTACGCTTTGACAAGGTTTAACTGAGAGTGGTTTTACCATGGCTTTCCTCTCGCCATGAAAATGTGGGCACACTTCCTTGGAATTGAACCTTCCTCATCAGTCATCCCTAATACGCTGTAATTAAGTTGTACAACCTGAACAATAGCAAAGCTTGCTTCGTATCAATAAAAGAGGAGAGAGGATCTATTTTCTTAAATCCCACAAAATGTCCCCCTGGCCCCCTCCCATACGCAGTGAAGGTCGATATCACTTTCATTCGTCTCGATTGAGTGCCGTGTGTTTGTTTCCGTAGTTTCGATGGAAGAAGAGAGAACTGTTTCTGGTTTGAACTCGAGTAAACTTTGTTTTTGTGTGAGAAACACCGAAGAGGAGACTCAAGACGGCCTGTTTTCTCTCGGCACAAACGTGAGTTTGAGTCATGACTGAACGGTTCTAATACTGTATGAGAGTCATTATGACATTCTGGGAAACAGTCAACGTATCAGGGTGTCTGCCAGTCAACGTATCAGGGTGTCTGCCAGTCAACGTATCAGGGTGTCTGCCAGTCAACGTATCAGGGTGTCTGCCAGTCAGAGCCAATAAACTTCACTTTGGTTTATTTCGAGGGTTTTCACTCAAATAAGAGCATTTATCTCTGAAACAAAGATTCGCTTAACATCCGCGACTGTTTCCAGTCTGTGACCTAGGTCAGTGTTTTATTCAGGTAATATATTGTCCACCACCGTCCTGCTAGGACTGTCCTAGCTTCATATGCCCTATAATAGAACTTAAGACCAGGACAGGCACAACACCCAGTCCCCAGCTGTTAATTTACCAATGTGAAAGTGGTAGACCCACATTTAAATCAATGATACAGTTTTTGGCCGTGCCGAGAATCAAACCTGGGTCCCCTAGCTCAGTAGACAGACAGGCTGAAACAGAGATATTATCTCTAACCATGTGAGCCATCAGAAATTTATAGAAAACACTTCAAGTGTGAATAATAAACATTAGCCAAATTGTTGCCGTTAAAAAGTAGCCACCGCATCTAACAGGAAGTTGGGAACCTCGGCAGTGAGGTGTTGTAACGGTAAACCAGAGGTCCGAGACTCGATTCCCGTGCAGGGCCTTGAGATGTACTTTCTAAAACTATTTAAATTAAAATGTGTGAGCAACATTCAATAATATATAACATTCATTTAGACGAAGCGTCCCTGTCGTGTATAAATGTAAACTTGTACAATAAAAACTAAAACAACTCGCACCGGTGGCCATATGGTCTAATGCGTCACTGCCGTGGTCACACGAACATGGAGTTCAGCTTCTGGTTGGGTTTTTTAACTAAATGGTTTCCTATCATACCTTCACAAAAATGCGGGTGCATTTCCTTTAAAATTGGACCCACCTTATTCCATTAGTATAATTAATGTATATGTGGGTAATTCTCCTGAAACATACATTATATATATATATATATCCTTGACATACAAATGATAACAAATTCACATTGGACACAGAAAATAATTGAGGTGTCTTATGTTATAACGATTTGTATACAGTATTGTACCTAAAAATGTAATTAATGCCCCTGAAAATAAATGTTATCAAATTATTTATTGTAATAAATCAATTTTCATGATTTATTTTATTTTATTTTTGATACAAGCTTATAATTTCACACATTTTATAGTTTTTGTTAGATTTCAAAGTGATGACATTCTCTACTGCTCACAATCTATTTAATAAAATTAAAACTTTTATTTCAACACACAGAACCGAACATTTCCTTCCGGAAAACATATCATGAAAGTTTGAAGTAGTTTAAATAATTGCTCTTAGACTGATAAACTTCTGACGATATAATTAACTTTATGGTAAAAATATTCAATCTTTTCCAATCGAACAAGAGCAACACAGAGATAATTAAATTCAATTAAAATAGAGTAATGTAATTTGTCCAGAGATAATTATAAACTGCGGCAGGTTGTAGAGGAGACCAATTAACAAAACCGCCGCAAGAAGTAGAATGTCGACTTGTAAGAGACATTGGTGGGTCCTTTATTTTGGTGGCTGGAGGGGGGAATTATAAGTCAGGGATGGTAATGACACAAAAGGTTAGGGACAGTTATTAGACTTAGAAAAATATTTATTTTAACATTTTAAATTTGAGTATAATACATTCTAGTGTTGCTTTCTTCATTCTTTGTGGTTACACAAAACATGGAGGGAGGTTCGGGGACAGACGATGCTAATGAGACTGGGTCTAGTTTCATTTCTTTTCAGCAACTCAACTTGTTTCAAAATGTATTTATTTTTTCCAAGAACTACATATTATTGTTTTGAATCATGTAGAAAAAAACAAAACTGGCCTGCACACATGAGATAACATACAACCAAAATATGTCCACTCAACTCCTTATTCGATTCTGTAGTTTTGTTCTAATTTTGTATTTTTACATTTAAAAGTATACACGCTAGTAATGTAAATGACCATTTTTTTAAAATCTCGAGTACATCTGCGCCACACGTGAACAGCAGGGGGGTCTCAAAGAGTTTGGGGACCCCCCTGGTGTACAGTACTGTATTTTCATTTTTTGGATAAATAACGCATTTAATAACTTTACACAATTTAATTGTGAAACTCCTGGATGACGACGTTATATTATTTTTAAACCTTTCTAATGCGTCACAGGCTGCAAAATATCCTGCCAAGGGTCGCCAGTTGGACAGACCTTATCTAAACTTTGAGCTCGATATAACCCTGGGTAGCTGTTCGCTCCTCACAATCTGGTTTCACACCAAACACTTGTATTTTATTACGAAATCTGATGATAAAGCAAAATGTTTTGTTTGCATGAAAATAATCTTAAGACTTTGTACAAACTCTAAAAATATATTGCAAGAAATATATCCCTGCACCACGCACATACATATCTATTGAGTTGTGCCTTGGTGATGGTTTGTAAGATTTCGTATGACCGCAACCCCAGGCCTAGCAAGGAGGTGGTGGGAAATAGATGGCTGACCACCAGCTGGAAACAGTCGTGGATGTTAACTTAATATCACACCAAAATGCCATAATATATTCTTTGACTATTTATTACTTGTTTGGATTTAAGCCTTAAGTATTTTTTTCACCAACTATTTCAAATATAATCAGTTATATTTTTGTACCTACCCATTTTTTTAGATGATATTTGTGTAAAGAGCCTTGGCTCACGTATCATGAACCAATAAATGGAAATTGAACATTTTCTAAACATTATCGACGGCTGTATTTGAGAGGAACAATAGTTTGTTTGTATTGATGCAGGTGAGAGTTTGCTACTTGCGATACTTGGAGAATACTCTCCACACCAACTTGAAGTCTTCTTCTCGGAGTAACACCAATAACACATTCTCGGAGGATGACATCAAAAGATGTGCATTCCAGATGGAAAAGGAGGCGCTACAAGCGTGCATGGTGGTCATTCTCTACCAACGGGCAATGGTTAAAATGGTGAGCAGCGTAACTCTATTATGGCGTGTTGTCTGTTATCGATAATGTGCGTCACACGCCAATCGGCTAGAAATAGTACATTTACACCAACACTATTGCACCGGGATCATTTCCGATCAAACATTACTGGAGATAAAGAGTTAATACAAGTTCCTAAAACAGAACATTGGTAAATATTAAATGATATCTGGATAAAAGGCCCTTTGAACCTTTTAGAATGGCTTCACAGCCAAGTTCTGTGCACAAATCTTCATTCTGTCTTATTTGGGACATACTGTAGTTACTAACAACAAACTTTGTCGCTTTGTCCACCATCGTCATCGTGGAATATTTCTAGTGCACTGCACACATTTCTGGCTTATCTTGGTCTTGTCTATTTCCCGTTTCACCATACTGACTGTCTGTTCTGGGTTTTTGGAATTGGTTATCTAACCCTAAAATTAAGGGTAGTTTCCTTAAGGGTGAAAAGAGAAAAAAAAATATTTTGATCAAAATCGACTCCAACGATTTTGATTAAATTTCATTCTAAGCATTGATCAATACTGCAAATAAAATTGCTACTCTCAATTTTTTGTCGAAATGACTTTAAGGGCTCCTGTCTGATGCGTAAATTCTAATTTTTTTTCATATCTCCAAAACTATTTTAGATATGAAATTACTTATCGTTGCAAATATGTAGGTCTCTTTATAATAACAATCTTTTAATTGAAACATATTTTTATAAAACCAATAATTTTTAAGCTAGACGCAACTATATATATATATTTTTAAAACTTTTTGAACACTAAAGGTAAAGTATTGCGACCTTAAAAAACAAACACTTTAACCCGAGATGTTGATGGATGTCAACATTTAATGACCCCCCGAACTCTAAAGAATTGTTTTTGCAATGCATCTGACTGTGTGTCTGTTTAACCCTAAAATAAAGAGTGGTTAATTAATGGCGAAAAGAGAAAAAATTGATTTTTTCAAAATTGGCTCTAACTATTTTGATTAAAATTCGTATCTAGTTGATTAAGATTATAAATAGAATGGCTATTTTCATTTTACCTTGCAAATTATTTTTTGCGTACTTATAACACAGAAACGGAAATTTCCTTTTCTCCGCAACTATTTGAGGTACTAAATAACTTATGATCAAAACATTTTAGTACTATTAGAATAAAAATAAGCTTTTATTTGAAATATATAGCTTTACATGCCATTTAATCTACCTTAAGTCTAGGACAGGCACAACATCCAATCCCCAGCTGTTAATTTATCACTGTGAAAGGGTAAACCTACATCTTAACAATGATGGCCATGCCAGGAATCGAAGCCAGGAGCCCCAACTCAGTAGGCAGACACACTACCGAATGAGCGAAGGTGTCGGACAGCTGTGGCTCAATTTTTTTTTTAGTATTACAAGGCGCCCTTAATCAAGAATTGTGTTACCTATAAATATATTATACACAAACTCAAACAAGGGTACTTTACCTAAAGCAACACACATAAAAAGTTTATTTTCTCCCTACTGTGCAATCCCAAGTCACACAAATATAAGTACATTCCTTATATTATAATTTAATATTTCTCCTTACTACAACTATCATTAATATTATTACTAAAATATACATTAATTGTTGAATTGCAAATTTTTCTTTTGTCTACTCATTTTAAACTCATTTTGAACTTTACTACTAAATCACTTTTTGTTGTTTTTTTAGATTTCTGAAATTAAGAGACACACTCAAGAGAATAAGCTCCACAGCAGCCTGGAAGACTTTGTTCCGTGTTCAAACGACAAGTCCGTACAGACGGATAGCTGGGACGACGTCAAGCCCGTCATCGTACAAACAAACACTCTACCACCATCACCCGTCGATAGCGTTTCCGGAGAAGTGATGACCAATACCTTCAAGGAGCGACATTGCTCCCGACTCGAGGAGGAGTTGTTTGTGAAACAGGAGCGAGTGTCTCCGCCCCCTCCGACCTGCCGTGAAGAGCCGATACCCGCGCTAGAACAGTCGCCTTTTATTGCCAGCCAATCACTGCAATCATCCTCTCTTTCTAACCAACACCAACCAAACCTTCACTATCCACCTCCATTTGGACACGAACTCCCCTACTTCTACTTTCAACAGCCTCCACCCCCACCACCCCCTCCACCCCCCCTCCCTGAGCCACCATATCTTGGTGGACAGTTACAACCCTCACCTATCCCAACAACTGAACCAACTCTGAATACTCCAGTATTAACTTGTGGGAGTGAGCGACCATATCTTGGTGGACAGTTACAACCCTCACCTATCCCAACAACTGAACCAACTCTGAATACTCCAGTATTAACTTGTGGGAGTGAGCGACCATATCTTGGTGGACAGTTACAACCCTCACCTATCCCAACAACTGAACCAACTCTGAATACTCCAGTATTAACTTGTGGGAGTGAGCGACCATATCTTGGTGGACAGTTACAACCCTCACCTATCCCAACAACTGAACCAACTCTGAATACTCCAGTATTAACTTGTGGGAGTGAGCGACCATATCTTGGTGGACAGTTACAACCCTCACCTATCCCAACAACTGAACCAACTCTGAATACTCCAGTATTAACTTGTGGGAGTGAGCGACCATATCTTGGTGGACAGTTACAACCCTCACCTATCCCAACAACTGAACCAACTCTGAATACTCCAGTATTAACTTGTGGGAGTGAGCGACCATATCTTGGTGGACAGTTACAACCCTCACCTATCCCAACAACTGAACCAACTCTGAATACTCCAGTATTAACTTGTGGGAGTGAGCGACCATATCTTGGTGGACAGTTACAACCCTCACCTATCCCAACAACTGAACCAACTCTGAATACTCCAGTATTAACTTGTGGGAGTGAGCGACCATATCTTGGTGGACAGTTACAACCCTCACCTATCCCAACAACTGAACCAACTCTGAATACTCCAGTATTAACTTGTGGGAGTGAGCGACCATATCTTGGTGGACAGTTACAACCCTCACCTATCCCAACAACTGAACCAACTCTGAATACTCCAGTATTAACTTGTGGGAGTGAGCGACCATATCTTGGTGGACAGTTACAACCCTCACCTATCCCAACAACTGAACCAACTCTGAATACTCCAGTATTAACTTGTGGGAGTGAGCGACCATATCTTGGTGGACAGTTACAACCCTCACCTATCCCAACAACTGAACCAACTCTGAATACTCCAGTATTAACTTGTGGGAGTGAGCGACCATATCTTGGTGGACAGTTACAACCCTCACCTATCCCAACAACTGAACCAACTCTGAATACTCCAGTATTAACTTGTGGGAGTGAGCGACCATATCTTGGTGGACAGTTACAACCCTCACCTATCCCAACAACTGAACCAACTCTGAATACTCCAGTATTAACTTGTGGGAGTGAGCGACCATATCTTGGTGGACAGTTACAACCCTCACCTATCCCAACAACTGAACCAACTCTGAATACTCCAGTATTAACTTGTGGGAGTGAGCGACCATATCTTGGTGGACAGTTACAACCCTCACCTATCCCAACAACTGAACCAACTCTGAATACTCCAGTATTAACTTGTGGGAGTGAGCGACCATATCTTGGTGGACAGTTACAACCCTCACCTATCCCAACAACTGAACCAACTCTGAATACTCCAGTATTAACTTGTGGGAGTGAGCGACCATATCTTGGTGGACAGTTACAACCCTCACCTATCCCAACAACTGAACCAACTCTGAATACTCCAGTATTAACTTGTGGGAGTGAGCGACCATATCTTGGTGGACAGTTACAACCCTCACCTATCCCAACAACTGAACCAACTCTGAATACTCCAGTATTAACTTGTGGGAGTGAGCGACCATATCTTGGTGGACAGTTACAACCCTCACCTATCCCAACAACTGAACCAACTCTGAATACTCCAGTATTAACTTGTGGGAGTGAGCGACCATATCTTGGTGGACAGTTACAACCCTCACCTATCCCAACAACTGAACCAACTCTGAATACTCCAGTATTAACTTGTGGGAGTGAGCGACCATATCTTGGTGGACAGTTACAACCCTCACCTATCCCAACAACTGAACCAACTCTGAATACTCCAGTATTAACTTGTGGGAGTGAGCGACCATATCTTGGTGGACAGTTACAACCCTCACCTATCCCAACAACTGAACCAACTCTGAATACTCCAGTATTAACTTGTGGGAGTGAGCGACCATATCTTGGTGGACAGTTACAACCCTCACCTATCCCAACAACTGAACCAACTCTGAATACTCCAGTATTAACTTGTGGGAGTGAGCGACCATATCTTGGTGGACAGTTACAACCCTCACCTATCCCAACAACTGAACCAACTCTGAATACTCCAGTATTAACTTGTGGGAGTGAGCGACCATATCTTGGTGGACAGTTACAACCCTCACCTATCCCAACAACTGAACCAACTCTGAATACTCCAGTATTAACTTGTGGGAGTGAGCGACCATATCTTGGTGGACAGTTACAACCCTCACCTATCCCAACAACTGAACCAACTCTGAATACTCCAGTATTAACTTGTGGGAGTGAGCGACCATATCTTGGTGGACAGTTACAACCCTCACCTATCCCAACAACTGAACCAACTCTGAATACTCCAGTATTAACTTGTGGGAGTGAGCGACCATATCTTGGTGGACAGTTACAACCCTCACCTATCCCAACAACTGAACCAACTCTGAATACTCCAGTATTAACTTGTGGGAGTGAGCGACCATATCTT
The DNA here is from genome assembly GCA_902141375.1 of Timema poppense. Classification (NCBI taxonomy): domain Eukaryota; kingdom Metazoa; phylum Arthropoda; class Insecta; order Phasmatodea; family Timematidae; genus Timema; species Timema poppense. Next base: position 18,630 of record CABFOV010003886.1, on the reverse strand, counting down.
GGTGGACAGTTACAACCCTCACCTATCCCAACAACTGAACCAACTCTGAATACTCCAGTATTAACTTGTGGGAGTGAGCGACCATATCTTGGTGGACAGTTACAACCCTCACCTATCCCAACAACTGAACCAACTCTGAATACTCCAGTNTGTCATCACACAACAACACTAGGAGAAGTAGCATAGTGGCACAACTCTCAATATGAGCCGTCTCTAGTCTACTGTCATCACACAACAACACTAGGAGAAGTAGCATAGTGGCACAACTCTCAATATGAGCCGTCTCTAGTTTAAGTCCCCACGTGGTAATATAATAATGTGTTAACACATAATGCTCGACGTAGTGTGCATCCAACCTAAATACAAGGGGTCTTTTTTTTTAAGTAAGGACCATTTTGCAATCAAATAGAACCCTACTAAATATGAGTTAAGTTTTTGTACACCCTCGTCATAGACATCTGCTGTCAGCGAGGAAAGCCATCCCTGAACTGTCATTTTCACTTCATCATCAGTGTGGAAATGCTTACCCATATCTTTTGAAATTATGCGCGTTTTCTTTCACGCATGTTTGCTGACAACAATCATCTGACCTTGACTAAACCTTGTCGCGCAATCCAGAATAACTGCCGAGGTCTACTTTCTGCTGGAGTGTTGTTGCTCCGTGACAGAGCGATGCCCCACTCTCCTGCTCACACGCAAGTTCTCATTGAATCTGTTGGCTGGCAACAATCGGACCACCGTCGACAAGCGTTTCCACCCCAACAGTTCAGGAATTGCTCTCCTCGCTGGTGGTAGACTTCTGTGATGAGGGTCTAGAAAAAATTATCTCACGATACGACAAATGTTTAAATAACAACGGAAATTATACTAAGAGTAGCTGAAGGTATATATATATAGAATCAGATAAAAAAAATCACCCAAAATACATAGTAATTTCTATTTCATCGGAAAATGGTCCTTACTTTAAAAAAAAACCTCGTATTAAGCATAAATATTTTTACACTCATGATGATCAATAACATAGATAATCTATACTTTTGTTTAATATTGATGTAGGACAAACCCAGTGGGGCGTTGTGTGTCTTGTTGTTGTGCAAGGTCCATCTAGTAAGTGCTCTATTGGGTGGGTTAAATTAGTCAAGTCCAAACAAGGCAGTTTGTTGCGGTCATTCACAGAAAGCTACAACAGCGGTCAAAGAAAGGGATGATCCAAGGCAGTTCTTTCTTTATCCTACTCACCAGACGAAAATAAAATGAAGGTTGATTATTGATATTAAAAAACAAACAAAACACTCGGATGTTTAGGTTAGCAAGAAATCAATGCTATAAGTTGGGAATCTTGTTAAACTACATTAAAACAGGATCCTACTATTTTTTCTAACTAACAATTTATACAGGAATCAAATAGCCAAAGCTATTATTTATGTATTTTAGTGAGGATTACTCCATCTAGATATAATATTCTGAAAATTGAAAAAGGACACCCGGACACGGGAATCGAACCGGGACCTTTGGCTTAGTACGCCAATGCTCTCACCACCGAGCTATCCAGGATTTGTCCTGTGTCAATGTTCAGAATATAACAATTTATATCTATGTACTGTCTGAAAGTAACCAAACAAATATCTGTGTGTGACGGTTTTTGGTATATCTCTTTCCAGCTGAAGATGATGTGCAAGAAAGCATTGAGGACTTTTTTAATACTCACGAGACAGTTTCAACAGAAGACGATGTGTGGACATAAACGTGTTGTAAGTTCTCTAGGAATACACGTTGGCATCGACTTACCTGGTCGTCACTTTCAAATATTACACTTTTTAGTAAATGAAATTGTTCATAATAGTATGCACAAGAATATATTGTTGTAGTAAGTTAGCCCTGTCTCTACACGCTAACACACTAACACACTGACACTAACTTAAATCTCTCCTATTGTGCTTATTCATCATTATTCTAGATTATTATTGGCTTTAAAAAGATGCTCTTGAATTTCTATTAGTAATGGTTAATTCCCACTGATACCAAGCGACGTGAGTCATGTCCCCTCGCTCAACACCCGAGTAGAACATGTAAAATGTTCTTTTAGTAAAAACAAATGTCATTTTTCAACAGCCCTTAAATGTTTTTCTTATTTGCTAGTGCATGCAACAGATGCTTCTACAAACATTATTCTTTATTTCTGATAAAGTAAAAATTATTTTTACATTATATTGATGATAATAATTGGATTAATTATTATTTAGTATTTTTTCTTATTTGCTAGTGCATGCAACAGATGCTTCTACAAACATTATTCTTTATTTCTGATAAAGTAAAAATGATTTTTACATTATATTGATAAATCCAATTATTATTTAGTAATTTAATAAAATTATTTATTCTCAAATAACTTGGTTGTAAATTTCTAAATTATTACAAAGTTATGTTAATTCACTTTTTGTTAAATTGGAATAAAGTTTTTTTCCCCCTCATATCTACAAACATGCATACAGTATGTAGAATTGCATTCCATGTGACAGTTTGTAATTTTTTTAAATGACTTAATTAAGTGTTATTTTCTCTTGGTTGGGTTAAATACCAATAATTGTGTCTACAGCAAGATACATTATTTTCTAAACTGATAGGGGGCGACTTTCTTCTCCCAATGATGCTTTTTATTTTCTACTTTCTTCTTCCCTACTGTTCCATATTTATTTGCGTCCCCCAGGCCAAACTGGGTAGATGGGGAGTGTAGGAACTTACCCCCGCGACTGATTTGAAAGTCCTGCGGTCTTGTTCATTAAACACTTACTTCTAAATAGTGTAATTTGTATTTTTGAAATGAGTATCTATCTTTAACTCATTAAATATTATTTGATCTAGTTTTCACTTCCCTTGGTTTGTGGATACATTTATCTCACAACCTTCTCTTATCACACATGACCTTTAAACACAAGGTTTGTTATGTCTTTCAAACTTCTACCATGCGCTGAAATATAATATTGTGTTTAATTTGTGGTTTTAATCTTAATAATCTTAATTTGCCTTGCACATACTCAGTGGATTTAAGTGAGTTTTTCCAAGTCTTTAATGCATATTGTAATATTTTCTTTTACACTATTTCTTGAAATACCTAGCGACTTGTCTAAAATAATTTATCTAAAAGATTCACTCTCGCTTTAAACGTTGATTGATTGTGTTTTACTATTTTTGCATGTTAAGGTTGTTTGCTCACACTGGACTGTGAGCTCTTTTTGGATAGTAATCAGCTGAATGGTCACTATTCACGTTGCCATTTGTGTGAGTTTACAAAACACAGTATTGTTCCTCGTGGTTACTTGTCCTCAATCTTTTGTTTCTGATTCATTCAGCCCATTCTTGCATTTTTTAACCCAGTAAAACTCTAATATCTGAACACTTTGTTAGTGCAAGCCATTCCAAATCTTGCTTAGTGCATCTGCGTTGGTTACTATTCCTTTCCATTATATTTATGACATGATTACTTTTAATACTTTATTTTCAGCTCTACCAATGAAATGGTCCATACATATGCCTTAAGGAATCCTTTCTTGGATTCTAGAGTTAGTAATATCTTTTCCTTATTATATATTTCTTGTCTCTGTTACCTTACCTTTGTATCCACTTCTTCAACTGCTGTTGGTTTTTTGCTACATCAATTTGAGAGGGAGAGAAAAAGTTAGTGGAGTGGGGGAATTTATAAGTAATATTAATTAATTATGTTGGTATTACTTGCCATTAGCATGCAAGACTCGGTGCGAAAGCTTTTTCAACTTTGGCTTCCAAATAAAAGGGTTTAGGGCAGAATAGGGTATTTTGAATAGTTGGCTGTGGGTGGCCTTTTAACATTTTTGCACACTTATGTATTTTCATAATTTATAAATGATAAAAGAAGCAATGTTCATTTTAATTATTTAAAATAAAATAATTTTTTATTTCAATTAATTAAAGGAAAATATTTTTTTAAAAGCATAATATTAATTAATGAACTGCTCTGATCTATTATTGGCACAGTTTAGAACATTAGTGCTTTATAAGGATAAAAATGTCTGTTATCACTTGTAAGATGACACGGTTGGCAACTAGGTTAGGCTAGTCTACCTCCCCCCATGTCACTCATCATAACGCTACGATGGACCCCC
>CABFOV010003886.1:0-10975 GCA_902141375.1 Timema poppense | reverse complement strand
GAGAATGGAGGAAGGACCTCCTCCCCAAAGTCCCCACTAGGCAACTTGGATAGTTCCTAAGACTAGGTACCTGACCTCCGAGGGCCTAAATGGGGTGATTCTCATGATAGTCTCTGGACTACCAGTAGGACGATCTAAGTCAAAGCCCTCTTTGAGTAGGAACGAGTCCTAGGTTGTGTTTTAACTCCTTTACGTATACACAAGGAAGTAGTCCTCCTTCCGTTAAGAGATGTCAGCGACCAATGACAGGCATGTGGCCCATTGCGCGCGTTTACATACGTAGCTACTCTCAGAAGTCACAGCCCTGATGGACCAGAGAACCCGAGAAGAATATCTTGTTCTCAGACACCAAATTGGTAGAGTGGTTTCCCGCTTTGAAAAGTCACTAATTAATACACATACGGTTGTTGTCTGGCCATTTCCTTAAGTGGGTTTACAATTTTTGACTTGTTTCTGTTGGTTTATTTGTTTGGCAAGGTTTCAAATAATATCCTTATAATATTTATTGGTTTATTTAAATTACAAATTGAAGCTTAAACAAATCAATGCTGAAATAAATATATTGTTTTAACATTTAAAATAACTTAATTTATATTTCCATTAAATTAATACATCTTGTTTATTCGTTTGTGTCTGTTAAACAACAAGCTGAAAATAACATACCTGATATTTTCTAGAGACTTCACAACAATGATAACAATATGATAGATCTTACTAAGCAAGCAAACCTTAACAATTCTCAGTGGCTTACAGTAAAAGGTCATACAACAAAGCTAGCAGTTCAACAATAATATCCTATTTCAAAGTGTATAACAATACTAGTGATAGTTTCAATAATAATATGTTTAAGGTGTTTTCCCACAGAATATAATGTATTATATTTTAATTGGAACAATGTTTGATTTGATGTTACATCAAACAATGATGCCCACAAAACTGCAAGACATTCAAACCTTGGAGTTGTTACCCTCAACCACGTAATAAACAGTTGGTTACTAACATCTTTAATTCATTCAAACAAAATAATCATTGTTTAGTTTTCCCCTGAATGAAGATAAGGGTTCTATCTCCTACGGAGGCAATATAATTACTGGCGGGATCACGATCAACTTAAGGTTAATTTAACGTAGCTTAACGTAAATATTCTCGTGTTTTTAAATGGAAGTGATCACGTTGTTAACTTAACGTTTACTTGCAGTTCATTAATGGAAGTTCATTTTTCACTTGGGCGAGGGTGCTATCTGTAGGTGACTGTTTCAACCCCTATCTTGCAGTATGGTGTCACGGTGGCTCAGAGGGTTAGTTACCCCCCCGCCCCCGAGACGGTCCTTTACTGTCTCGAGTGTAACAGATCTACTCTTTAGCTTCAGTTCTAGCGATTGCTCATTGACACAAAATGATTAAACGAAAATAGGGAAGCTAAATTTATCAAAACATGTTAATGATTAATATTTATTATATCGTATATCGATAGAAAACAACCAGTAAATATTCACAGATCATCCCTTCTAAATAGTACAAATCACAAACAAAATACATACTCTAGAATGAAGATGTTTGGCTCGAGTTGTTAGGTTAAGTTGATCGTGATTCTGGCATAAAACTATTTTCAAAAGCTGGGCACACACAAGCTACTCTAATATAGAAATAAAGTTTGCTATTCTTCACTCTACCATACAGGCTTGCCAACATAACAACAAGATATTTACAGGAATGATTCATAGTTTGAATAGCAAAAACTTGTATTAAATTATAATAAATATGATGATCAGTTTCCCAGTAGAACACACATCAGAGGAGTACTAAAGGGGGACAGTTGAACAACGAACGGGGCTGAGAGTGTCAACACTAGAGTGCGTGTGCGACCAACTCAAGACATGTGTATTCAATAGATGTGTTAATATTGTAGTTTACAAATAACAACGCTATATCTTTCAAACTCTCTGAGTAAAGTGTATCCTCACTAACACGGGTAAAGTGGCCGTGAGAGGCAGGTCCTAGAGTTGTTTTCTACCAGGAAACTTAGGAGGCCGGAGTGTCATCGTTTCTGTCCCCGCCCAATGACCTGTTCCAGCCTCCCGACGATATATCTCGAGTGTTAGGTTCACACTATCATATCAGGCAGTCCACACCCGTAGGTGAGGTTACTCTGTGTCGTGGCGGCCACTCTTATCTCACGGTCCGTGCGGGATAGGGCCCTCTGTCTCACATCACAGCCCCCTGGCCAGGCCCTGGAAGGGCTGCGGGACTCGACGGTCAAACTTACTGTCATCGGGTCATTGACTCCATTGGCTTTCAGTCGGCGCTGAGTGGCTATAGTTGCTCGCAGGGTCTTGCGTTTCTGCAACAAACAGCAAAGATTTGGATCCAATTGATATGTTACGTATCAAGATATTACATGTGTAGAGTCTAGTTTTGATAGGAAGGGAATTATAGGAAATACAAACAATAAGTTGACCAAATCTGTGGCTGTCTGCTCATTATCTTGTGCTACTTTGAATCATCCCCCAGATCATGGATTGGTCAACTGATAGCCGCATTAAAGACTCGTACAATCTTACGTAGCTAAACACTTTATTTTCCGGTAGCAGCGCAGCGGCAAGAAGATGTGATATACTCTCTCTCAGATTAAAAACAAACAAGGTAATGTTCCATCCAAATGTAGGACATAATCAACATGAAGTACTAATTAAGCACCAATACTTCAGACAATGCCCAAAGACAGCAACAATCATTATCAACAAAACACTAATGAAATGGCAATCATTTGCGTCAAAATAAAAGGTTTGACCTTTGATTAAAACAATAATTAGCTAATAAATATGAAATAAGTAAAACTCCCTAAAAACACCATATTATAGATTATAATCACTTAAAACAAAACAATCCAAACAATCTGGTGAGTGACCTCTATGACGCCCCTCCACTTGTCGGCAGCGTGTCTCGCCAACTCCATGCGCTTCTGCTTGCGTATTTGGTGCTTCTTGTACGCCATCTCGATGATGATGAGACCAATACCTCCGACGATTCCGGCCGCAACCAGAATGAACACACCCGCCATATTCTTCAGGCCGAGCGTGTTGGGTGTCTTCTCAAACTGCTCGCACTGTTGGATGTTATTTTGAAGGATCCAACGGTTATCCAACATCTCCATGAAGCCACCTTAACACAAGCACTACAGATTATTATAATTAATATTATTTATTCTAGTTGAGAGCAAGTTGGTAGGAAAGGAGATTAACCGTATTAAGATGGAGAGCACTTCAGTACCAGACTAATGTACCAGACTACTCTCAGACAGGCCCNGTAGGAAAGGAGATTAACCGTATTAAGATGGAGAGCACTTGAGTACCAGACTAATGTACCAGACTACTCTCAGACAGTCTATATATTTCTATCAGAATGTTTAGTGTTTGTTTATATTTCAGGGGGCTTCAGCCCTGGATACGTGCCAGGTAGTAAGAAGACGTGGTGAATATTCAGGGCTCCTGTTTGTGCTGTGAACACTCGAACTCAACAGCAAACAGACAATACCATACGCTAGCACAAAGATATGTTGGTTTTATCTCTCTCTTACTTTCATGGAAGTCCAGGATGGCCAAAGTAACATGATCAGCCCACGGCGAGTTCTTGGTAAGTCCAATTCCGTAGCCTGAACGCCCAAACAGTTCACCTGCTGTGACCAGCTCGCAGTCCTGAGCGGCTTCAAACTCAAGACGAGAACTGTCCCAGATGAACGCCATCAGCTTTCTTCAGCATGGTGGGAGAGAACGTTATGAAACAAGAAAGACTAATGATATACCAAGGGGCTGTTCTTCCCTTGTCCCACCTTTGTGAGCCCTCTCCTATTAATATTGTTTGTTTGTACGTGCACACTGCCGGGTTTATTGACACAGAACGCTGCCCAATACGTTTGATTGTATGCTCACATCACGTGTTATTTAACTCATGTTTTCCTTATATACAGAGTATTTATATTAAATAAAACAAAATGACTGAATAGATAGATAAAAAAAACTATACAGAAAATAAAATAAATATTTAAATTTGTAAAAGATATGAAATGTAAAAATTAGGATCATTACAATTTGTCTCATAAGGGCATTCTTTTGTTTCCGCAGATGTTGAGATAAGCTCTGCATTTTTATAAGGATTTTCGATTGTCTATTTGTGAGAAGATTTTTATTTAAGTGTAGAATAGATCCAAAAAGCCTACAGCCAGGATTTTCCTACTAGTCACGTTTGTTGGTAAACATGGAAATTACCCCTCCCCCTCCCCCTTACCAATTATTTATATTTCATTGCCTTTTTGTTACTTATCACATAGTTATTGTATTCTGGAATTATATATATCTGTTTGTATCCTATTGTTTAATTTTGTCCTAGTCATTTTCTGTTGTGTAACACACCTATTAATTTTAATATTAGAAGTTCCATGATGTTTGGTCTTTTGCCATTTTAAATAAATGTGATATTTGTTTCTATTTTTGTGTATAGTAACGTATATGCATATTCTGTGAGTTGCCTGTCACCAACTCTTCACCAGTCTTGTCTCTCTTGCAGTGTGTTTAACAGAATACAGAGGGACCTTGCTGTGTGTGTGTGCATGAGCTACTGGATTTTTCTGTCTAATTTTGGTGTGATCTTTATTTTGTTTGTTTTGGATGTTTTATTTCTGCTGATTTGTATCCTAATAGGCCTATATATTTATTCGTCTCAGTAACTTTAAGAGAGTGAGAGAGAGAGAGACAGATAGGTGCGGGCTGGATCTATGAGTTCTCTCATTAAAATAGCCGGCCCATGTTTAATACACTTGAAAACATTCGGTGAAAACATAAATAAATACCAGTATTCAAGATAAGCTCTCATCTATGATTACAGTGAACCCTAGTTCAATAGTTTCTACTACAGTCTATTATAAGTGCCATTGGTGCTAAGAGTTTGTCCAGATAAAGAACATGTCTGTACAGGCAGGGAGACTGGGTGATTGTGGTACTGACCTGCTTACAGGTCAGCGCAACTAACCACATCACCATATCCTTTAGGCAAATATTAGAAATATGATGGAGCTGGAATGGCAAGATCTTTAAGTGTTGAGGTGGGACATGGATCAACATTGAGCTCAATACTGGTTCAAGTATTATCGAGTCAGTGGAATCATTTTGATAAATATGTAGATTCCTGTCGCCATTATATATAATTTAAACTTAACAAATGGATGGCGGAGAACACTCCACTTGAAATACTAGACTCACTGAACAGTGGTGTAACCCGCCTAGGTGACCACGCGGTCTAAGGCGTCACTGACCTGCCGATGACAGGGAGATTGGGTGTACTGGCGGTGGTTTTTCCTAAATAGTCTTTTACTCTCCCTACACGCAAATGTGGCAACATTTAGCCTAAGACTCAGCCCTCAACAAGAAGACAACAGCCGTGGTGTAACATAGGACTTCTCTAGCAACGTGTTTTGATCAGTGAATAAACCACAGGACACGAGTGTTGACGGCCAGACTGTCTTGTCAGAGTTCCTTTTGGCCAAGTTGCCGTATACATGATACTAACATGGAGCTTACAGGGCCGACCACTAAACAAACATTCTAAGGAGTCCCCCTGCTCGTTTTGGGGGCTGCGTGGGTTAAGACACGTTGATCATCGAGTGTGTGTGCTGGGGGCTACCAGGGTTCTTATCTGTGTGGGACCACCTAGAGAGCCATTAAGGAATTGATTGAGCATTTCTTACCATACTTCGTTCTGTCACAAGCTATCGAGTAAGTCTTTTTATTAACTTCTTGACGACATCATATTATGTTTTAAAGCTATATCTGGAAATTAATTCACACAGGTTCTTATTGTGGTCCAGAAAACAATATTCCTGCATTTAGTAAAACTCAACAGAGATGGACCTAACAGGAAACAAGGATTTAACGGGCGGGAGAGGAAATGAAACTGTGTCTAGAACCAATCAATCGGACAGACCCACCCATTCTTTACGTCTCTGATGGCCACCTCAGCTTGTGTCGTAGTTGTTGGCTTCCATTGTACGATACATATTGGAGAGCTCCACTTGCCGCCGGAAGTACATGTCCACCGCAGAGCCCTTGACTGTGGCACAAGTGAGGTTCTCCATCGTGTTGCGCAGCTGTGGCACAACCAAGATAGCGCTCTTTAATAAATATATATGAGCCGAGTTTTGCTTGTAGGAATATACAGAACTAGTAAAATATCATTTATTAAAGGAGAATGCTACTAAATCTACTTCAGAACTAATATTACACATACATGGTAATTAAAACAGCTGGCAGGAACTAGTTCAACAATTATAATTTAGATATCAAGTTAAATTTGACATGGTGGTTCAGTTTTTTTTGTGGTGAATAAAATGGAGTATATTGCTACACTTAAAATGTTACTATACATCCACCATCTTAAAAAAATGGTGCCTTAAAATTTTATTCTGCAATTATTTCTTAAATTGTTGATTATATCAAAATTAAAGAGGCGAACATTGTCTCCAAAACATGTTCTAATAGTTTTGTTTGTAATCCTAACTATTTTACCAACAATGTTGCAATAATATAACTTAAGGAGTTTCGTGTTCAGATTACTTGTGTTTCACACCTAGGTTACATCAGGTTTGGAGTTGCTAGGTTTAGCATGGGTGTAGGGGAAACTTTAGGGGAGGTGTTCTGACAAGATGTTAGGACATAAGGTACTATTAAACCCTAAAAAATAACATTGTTATTTTACACAAGAGTGGTGGAATTTTATTTGTGTTTCCTGGTCTTTCTTCCCTCCTTTACCCCAGTTACTGTTAGAAAACTGGATGCTCCTAGAATCTATTTGAAGTTGTGCTCACCCAGAGTTTTTTGATTGGAATGCCCTAAAAGCTATTTATAATGTTCTTTGCCTGTTTTTTGTTTGGTTTTTAAATTTAGATTCCTCTTGGAGCTATATGAAGGGGTCATCCATCAACCATTTTTTTAAATTGAACGCCCTTAGACGATATTTGTAATGGCCCTCCCCTGGGTATTTTTCCCGACCATTCCCAGGCTACGTTAGGTTTAGGGTTGCTAAATTTTTGGATTATTTTCATACTATCCTATTATCTCCCGTTTTATATAAGGGGGCGCCAAATATCAATCCCGCTTGGGCGCAAAATTTACCTCGGGCCGCCCCTGTATTTTCATTTTCTCGTTTTGTCACTGCTCAGTTGGTATAACAGTGATTTGCAATGGACTGTTAGAGAAATATGTTTTGGACATGGGAGCCGGATATTCAAGGCCCTCGCCTCAAAGTTACAACACTGTGTGTATCGTTTATAGTTACCCTTGCATCGTTGATGCCCGTGAGTTTAGTCTTGGGTCGTTCCAGTACGAGGAAGGCCGCCAGGTTGGCAGTGTACGAAGCTACTATGATCATGGCAAAACCTGCCCACACCATGCCCAGCACTCTGGCGGAGAAACTTCGAGGAGTCCCTGACAATAATTAGTGCAAACATTGGTCAAACATATCAAACAAGCTTCTGTCCTGAATCCTAAACTTTACGTTCCGGTAACAAATAATATATAGCAGTCACACAGTAACTATTTGCTGAGAAGACAATTAAAAGATAAACTGGGATAATTTAGACTTTTTTGTCAAACATAATTTTTGATTAGAGAATTTAAACAAGTCTTAATGAATGAGTTTGTAACTATCCCAATAATATAAATCAAAGGACGGGGAGTGATCACATTTTTTGAACACATGTAACACCCCTAGAGTGACGGGAATATTTCTGTGAACTGGCTCCTTCAATGGTCCATTTCACAAAATGCCCTTGCGTTTAAAAATAGTAAACCAACCCAACATTAAAATAAAAACAAATCAAAGTTAAATTAAATTAAATACCAAACCTTGTTATTCGCGTGTGAGTTTCACGGACCGGGCAAATATTGGTCCAGTTAATGAATTGGGTAACTATTAAAATTGCACATTTCATGAGATAGGGGCTTACGAGCGCTGCACTTAACATGAACTGGGAAAACTCACCAATGGGGTGTAACACATTTACAACATCCTAAACCCACAACAAAAAGAGAAGTCTCTTCATTCTTATAATTATTACACTCTTGGTTCACATTCTTTCTTAGGCTGAATTAATTAAACAAAGAGAGCTAACTTTCCAAACAACACCCCTTTCTAATTAAACAAAGAAAGATAACTTTGCAAACAACACCCCGTTCTAATTAAACTAAGAGAGCTAACTTTCCAAACAACACTTCTTTCTAATTAAACAAAGAGAGATAACATTCCAAACAACACTTCTTTCTAACTAAACAAAGAGAGCTAACTTTCCAAACTACACACCTTTCTAACTAAACAAAGAGAGCTAACTTTCCAAACAACACACCTTTCTAATTAAACAAAGAGAGGTAACTTTGCAAACAACACCCCGTTCTAATTAAACTAAGAGAGCTAACTTTCCAAACAACACCCCTTTCTAACTAAACAAAGAGAGGTAACTTTTCAAACAACACCCCTTTCTAATTAAACAAAGAGAGCTAACTTTCCAAACAACACACCTTTCTAATTAAACAAAGAGAGCTAACTTTCCAAACAACACCCCCTTCTAATTAAACAAAGAGAGATAACTTTCTAAACAACACCCCTTTCTAATTAAACAAAGAGAGCTAACTTTCCAAACAACACTTCTTTCTAACTAAACAAAGAGAGCTAACTTTGCAAACAACACCCCGTTCTAATTAAACAAAGAGAGATAACTTTCCAAACAACACCCCTTTCTAATCAAACAAAGAGAGCTAACTTTCCAAACAACACACCTTTCTAATTAAACAAAGAGAACTAATTTTGCTAACAACACCCCTTTCTAATTAAACAAAGAGAACTAACTTTCCAAACAACACCCCTTTCTAACTAAACAAAGAGAGCTAACTTTGCAAACAACACTTCTTTCTAATTAAACAAAGAGAGCTAACTTTGCAAACAACACTTCTTTCTAATTAAACAAAGAGAGATAACTTTCCAAACAACACCCCTTTCTAACTAAACAAAGAGAGCTAACTTTGCAAACAACACCCCTTTCTAATTAAACAAAGAGAGCTAACTTTCCAAACAACACCCCTTTATAGTCAAACAAAGAGAGCAGCAAGAACAAAATTAAAATTTAGCCTATACTTTAATTAAGTGAAGTTAAAATAGATCATTTTGGTCCTTGTAAACTAAATGTTAATTAATTAATTAATTAGTGGTCCTTTATTATTTCTTAGATTATTAGAGTAGTAGTTTTCATAAAAATTTTTAGATTGTACTCCTTGGCCATAACTAAAAGTTTAATGCACTCCCAAGATAGAAAAATTCAAAATTACAGGCTATAATTATGACAACATGGTATATTAATGGTATATTTAATCTATATTGGAAAAATATCTGTAATCAAAATATTTAAAATGTGACAAAGCTATTTAGGGATAATCCTACTGCTATCTCTTATCGATAATCGTAAATATAAGTTAAAAGACATAATTTTAGCGTAAAAGTCTATAGAAAAGTTTTATACATTTTATTTACAAATTCATTCAAAAATAAAGACAAAAAGTAAACATAAACACAATATTTTCAAATCAAAATTTTAATTGTAATTCTGGAGTCGATATATTCTGAATCCCAAAGTGTTTCAGTGAGGGGGGTGTGGCTGCGTGGCTTGGAACAACTTTTGATGTCTGGTTGTCCAGAAGAAACTTTCAAGCAGAGCTCCAGCTCCAAATTAGCCCAATGCAGCACTTATCTTTAGGCGCACCATGGACGAAAAACCACTCACAAAGATATGTTGTTGAGAAAGGCATGGCTCGGTCAGCGATACGAGGAAACTCGTTCAGCCTTTGCAACCAAAAGTCTGCCAAAGAAGTTTTCTTGAGACTGGATTTGAGGGTTTCATCACAGGACAGTTCAAGAATTTCTTTCGTTGAAAAGAAGTTTGGTGGACCGGAGTCTTCCACAGCAGTAAAAGGACCTTGCATCCAGAACTCCCTCCCTAAATTCTCAGGAAAATATTTGCCCAGGTCTTCAATAAAACCCGGACAATCTCTTGTGTCGTTGACAACAGAATCATGAGGCTCAAGAAGACGAGAAGAATTATAGTTGTTCCTTCACAATTTCTTTTGTTGCCAACTGAAGTTTATGTTGTCGTGAACCATGAAGGTGCTGTGTTTACCCTGAAGACCTTTAATCAGCTCATTCAGTTGCTGAAATACGTCAGCCACGAAGCTAGCCTGCACAGTCACTGCTGTCACTAAACTGACACTTGCTGTCGGAGAGGAACCCTCTTAACTTCTTGTCTCATGTCATACGAACAAGCAAGATAAAGCCACCTTAACACGAATTACATTGTCAAGAATAGGTTGATATATAATACATGGACACAGATAGATTGGAACTAATTAATATAGGCCTATAAACATTATCGCAATATATCTCTACAACTGTGTTGCGAGTTTGAGAGAGAAATAGTCTGTCACCAGGAAAGATGCTCAAATTACTCTAAATATACGCAAGATAGCTGCTAATATAGAAGGTGTCACGTAGAGGGTTGACAATTGTCAGAAATCGGTCTCCAGCCGAGCAAATTGGGGGGAAAGGTGGGTGGTAAATGCCAACCATTAGGGTTTTCCCTTCTCATTTGGCCAACTTCCTCCGAGAGCTGCTCTCATACACCCTGCCCTAGGGGCACGTGCACCCCAGTTTGAGAACCGCTTGTCCTGGTGAGTCTGTATGTCATTGTGTGGTCTGGTGAGCGCTAAAGAACACCAGGTGAGTGTCTAGAGTTTGGTGATATTGAGATAGCGACATTAAATGGCTGAATAACTTGGAAAGAGACTGTAAATAAAGTAAACATTTAGTTGTAATTTCACTTAAATCTAGGTCCTACACGAAAAATATACAGAAATATAATAACCTAGGAAAATAGATATGAATA
>CABFOV010003885.1:14307-52962 GCA_902141375.1 Timema poppense | reverse complement strand
CCATCCGGATTACTGAATTGTCCGGATTTTCAAATGTGCTTTCAATAACTGTATACATACGTATACGTGTGGTTTTTCTTTTCTGTGAACCTTCTAGTTTTGAAGCAAAACATTGCAAATTTTCTTTCTTTACTTTAATGTCACTAATGGTTGAAGTTCCCACACCATATATTTTAGCGAGAGATGCACCACTTTCCCCTTTAGACAGTCTACGTAGAATTTCTAACTTATCCTCTATAGATAAAAATTTATGTTTCCTTTTATTTGATAATGATGACATGATTAACAAAGTAAAAATATGTACAGTTTTAACTCGCACACTAAAACGTCACAAGGCAACTATACCACTGCTGTAAAGTTTGTAAATGATAGCACAGAACTGAGCCGAGCACATGACCAAGGAGAGGTGACTGGCTAAGTCGTTGAACTCTCAAGGACACCTTCCACTACCTCCCCTACCTGCTCTCACCATCGATCCGGATTTTTGACGTCCGGATTTCCGACGCTCTACTGTATATATATGTGGTTATATTATTCCTTTTAACATAGAGAACTTCAAACTTATGAACATAAATTAAGCTACAAAATGTAACTAAAATAGTTTTTGTAGCAAAGATCTGAGAAAGGTATTTGGGCCCAAACGGGAGAATGTAAAGAGTTACATAATCATGATGATATTGTTTGTATGCATCTCTAAAAATATTAAGAATAATCAAAGTACACAGGCTGAAAGGGGATGACCATGATGTGCATATAGATGATTACAGGTGTGTACACACAATTTTTGTAGGGAAATCTGAAGATATAAAGACCCCTTGGTCAAACAGGACGTTGAGGGATTTGAAGGAGGTTGGATATCAGGTTGAAAATAGGATGTAATTATCTAAGAATAGGGTTGAATGGTGAGCTTACGAGTTTCTTAAGGCCAGAGAACTAGCTATGTGTTTATTTTTAATAAAAATTAATTAGTTATAAAGTAAATAATCTATCAGAATCTTATTCTATGAGTAAACTCTTTTGAGTGGGCCATGTATTTTAGTTCAATAATTTCTAGTGTACTAGCCTACATTTAATATGAGTTTCCTAACCTGGCCACAGCCAATCACCCTCTGGCAGCTTGGCGCGAATCTCCAATATTCCATATTTAAAGGCGAAGGAGTTGCTGGTAATCATGCGAGCTGAACGAACAGGATTACTGTCTGCTGTCACCTTGATGTGTAACGTGCTGTCTTGTGCATAGCTGTTATCTCGGCTGTTCACATACTGTTGGAACTCTCCGTTCTGAAAATATACATATAGCTCTAAATCATTTATTTCTTATGAATCAATGTAAACAATCAAAGTGTTAACTAGTGGGGGCTGTTACCTACTTTGCTCGATATTATCACTTCATCTCCTAGATACTCAATAACTAGAGTTCCATAAAAATGTTTTTATTTTTAGTTAAATTTCATTTTTTGAATCTAACTTTTCGGTGTTATTTCATGTTTATTCAAAATTACATGTTATCCAAGGTGTTTAAGTATTGTTAATATATTGAGACAATATATACAAAACTAATTTTTTTTTATGAAACCTTATATATTCGCTTTAAAATTCTTTGTCAATTCTGTCTGAATATTTCACATTCTTGTAGCATAAAGTTAGCTTACGCTACAACAAAATATTGATCAAATTACAGCAGGGTCAAAATTTCTGCTTAATAATTTCTTCTTAATTTCGTGTTTATTTAAAGATTTTTTTTTTTTTGTAAAAGCGGTGTTATTTTGTTTTATAGGAGGATTTCATATAACAGAACAATTTCATTTTATTTTGCTTTTCAAAAACATTGTAAATCATATCTAAAAATTATCAAAGGAAAAAGTACTTGATTCCATCTTTTTATGGCATTTTTTGCTTTATCGCGTCTCATCATTTTTACGCAGCTCTATTGATACCCTATTTGATACCATTCAACACAAAATTGAATAAATACTCATTTTGTAAGCATAGAAATTAGGTCAAAATAGAAAGGAATCATTTGTTTCAATTTATCTGTTTCCATATGTCACAAAATATGGAAACTAGTCAATCTATTTAAACAAACTATAACAAGATGCAACAAGACAAAAATAATATTTACAATTAGTACATAGTAGGATTACAATAAGAAATGTGACCACTTATTAAGTAATAACAGATCATAAAAGTCAAGTTTTTATAGATGCATTAGCATATTTAATTACATATAGAATATTATAGATATTTTTCAGGTTGTAGGCTGACATATATGTCAAGAAAATAAACCCGTTTAAGGAGTTATCTATATTGAATACTAAAAAGTTGTATCGAGATTTTTAGTGCATAATATTGATTATTGTGATACAAGTCGATACCAAGGTTATCAAGTATCTGTATTGACCTACAACTAGTTTTAACAAATCTTTATTTTTAAAGTTATTGTAGCATTTGAATAATTTTGTTGATGGAAAAGTTAGAATGGTTTTACTCTGATTTGTGAGGATGCTGATCAACCCTCTGATCAGTTGCACTTAAACTCTTGTTTTACTTCCACAATCATGTTTTCACCCCCTGTGGGGGTTGGATATTTGAAAATATCATCATTTATATTGTACTTATATAGTTTAGATTACATATAAACAACAGAATACCACTAGAACAAAGTAACAATAAACTTTTACTCTTAAGAATCATTCTTACAAGTACCTTTATGGAATATTCATCTTTGAATAAACATTTCTTATAAAACATTACTGGTTCAATAAAAATTGTATAAGTATCAGTTTAATCAGATCAAATATATTAATGTGGTAAAATATATTTAAAATAAATATTCTGGACAAGAATTCAAACCTTTGACTTTTAACTAAGTGGACAACTATTATAAGGGTGAAACTTTAGACTAAGTTCAGCTGTGTTCTATCAACTCAAGTCAAAGTCTGGATCTTATACTAAGTTCATCTGTGTTCTATCATCTCAAGTCAAAGTCTGGATCTTAGACTAAGTTCATCTCTGTTTTATCAACTCAAGTCAAAATCTGAATCTTAGACTAAATTCATCTGTGTTTTATCAACTCAAGTCAAAGTCTGGAGCTTAGACTAAGTTCATCTGTGTTTTATCAACTCAAGTCAAAGTCTGGACATTAGACTAAGTTCATCTGTGTTTTATCAACTCAAGTCAAAGTCTGGATCTTAGACTAAGTTCATCTGTGTTTTATCAACTCAAGTCAAAGTCTGGATCTTAGACTAAATTCATCTGTGTTTTATCAACTCATGTCAAAGTCTGGAGCTTAGACTAAGTTCATCTGTGTTTTATCAACTCAAGTCAAAGTCTGGAGCTTAGATTAAGTTCATCTTTGTTTTATCAACTCAAGTCAAAGTCTGGATCTTAAGACTAAATTTAGCTGTGTTTTATCAACTCAAGTCAAAGTCTGGAGCTTAGACTAAATTCATCTGTGTTTTATCAACTCAAGTCAAAGTCTGGATCTTAAGACTAAATTTAGCTGTGTTCTAACAACTCAACTCAAGTCAAAGTCTGGATCTTAGACTAAGTTCATCTGTGTTTTATCAACTCAAGTCAATATCTAGACATTAGATTCTGTGTTTTATCAACTCAAGTCAAAGTCTGGAGCTTAGA
Source organism: Timema poppense (assembly GCA_902141375.1). NCBI lineage: Eukaryota > Metazoa > Arthropoda > Insecta > Phasmatodea > Timematidae > Timema > Timema poppense. The sequence continues at coordinate 49,326 of CABFOV010003885.1, read as the reverse complement.
CTAAATTCAGCTGTGTTTTATCAACTCAAGTCAAAGTCTGGAGCTTAGACTAAATTAATCTGTGTTTTATCAACTCAAGTCAAAGTCTGGATCTTAAGACTAAATTTAGCTGTGTTCTATCAACTCAACTCAAGTCAAAGTCTGGATCTTAGACTAAGTTCATCTGTGTTTTATCAACTCAAGTCAATATCTAGACATTAGACTAAGTTCATCTGTGTTTTATCAACTCAAGTCAAAGTCTGGAGCTTAGACTAAATTCAGCTGTGTTTTATCAACTCAAGTCAAAGTCTGGACATTAGACTAAGTTCATCTGTGTTTTATCAACTCAAGTCAAAGTCTGGACATTCGACTAAGTTCATCTGTGTTCTATCATCTCAAGTCAAAGTCTGGATCTTAGATCATCTCAAGTCAAAGTCTGGATCTTAGACTAAATTCATCTGTGTTCTATCATCTCAAGTCAAAGTCTGGATCTTAGACTAAATTCAGCTGTGTTCTATCATCTAAAGTCAAAGTCTGGACATTAGACTAAATTCAGCTTTTTTCTATCTACACGAGTCAAAGTTTAGATCTTTGACCGACTAAACTACAATATTAGTTTGAACAAAGATTATTTTAATTACTATGAACTCTAATATTACATTTCTTATTGTAATCATTGTAACTTTATTTCCTTCTCCCCTGATGCTTAAATTACTTGTTATTTAAAGGTTATTATAAATTATAATTAAAGAAGATTCAGTTTTCAATTGTTTTAAAAACTAATTTGTTACAGCTGCTATTTTAGTTTATAATTTGGTATTTAATATTTTAGCTCCTACTTTATTTCAAATTTCTTTCTTACATCTTAATAATAAGCACCTTCTCTCTAGATGAGCTTTTTACTTGGGATATTGTATTAATAAAAAAATAAAATATTAGTTTTTCTCTCATTTCAAACTTCAGGTATTATGCAATTATCTCTTTTTTCCTTTTAACTAACTAATTTGTGTTACAGGCTGTGAACTTTGCAGTTTATTAAACATGAATAATTTATTCGTTGATCACATTGAAAGAGATAGGGTGTTATGAGATGGACTGGATAGAACTAGCTCAAGATAGGGATAGGTAGCGTACATAGGTGCAATAATGAAGTTTTGAGTTCCTAATGACATACATAAGTAATTATAACACTACAGTAAGCTATGAGTGTGAATGTATGTGAATCCTACCACATTGCCCGGTTGCCAAATCTCGTGGGTCCATCGGTCTTCCTCAAAGTCATCAAAGTTGTCATAGAAGATCGTGTCCCCAACACAGTAGCCCGACCAAGCGAACGTTCCGCTAACTTCCGAGACGCTGTCTTGGTCACATCTCTTCTGTCGAGTGTGGTTAGTGGCAAGAGCACCACTAAGTCCTAGTAGTAGCACCAGACAGAGTTTCATGGTGACAAGTACCGTGCAGAGAGAGATGTCGGGTTATATAGCGGCCAGGTGTCTTGCTGATAACATACACTCCATCTTGGGGGGAACAAATTACATATCTCACAAGATACAGGACTTTGAGTTGAGTGTTACAGAGTCATCTTCAAATTAATCTTAGTTTTATTTGTATTATGTAATATATATAAACACAAAATTATTGTATTTTTCCTAAATGTGGTGTAATAACTTATTTTTAAACATAACAATAACTTTACCAACCAAATATTTAATTGTCTTTCGGCTGAAAATTTTACGTTTATTTAAATATCAGAAAACTATTTTATAAAACCATGAACCTTTAACATATATAATTATGATATGTTTTACTTTTTATTAAATGTCAAGACTAAGAAGAAGTTGTAAGATATAGTCAATATATGCCCACATCGATAGGCATGCAGTCTAAAGGCCAAGCTTGTTTAGTCTGGTTTGCTGGTGATAGCCAGGTTGGTGTTCAAATGATAGTCGGGTGGACTGGGAATGTTTTTCCTAAATTGTTTACTTCCCTCCTCCCACACAAATGTGGATACATTTCCTTTAAAATGATATCTTATTCTTCTCTAGCTTATTAATTATTACTCTATGGCACCAGGAACTCAACGTTTCAAAATTATGCCACTTATCCATATCTTGAGTTAGTTCTATCCAGTCAACCTCATTACACTCTACTATATCTCTTTCGGGTACATTATAAAGTTATCCTGCCATCAGCATCGAGATATTTCCAATGGTCTCTTCTCATTTGAATTGCTAGTAAATACTTTGAATGTGGTTCTAGTTTCTTCCACTCGCGTTGCATGTCTTAGCAAATGTAATCTGCAACATTTTAATAACCTAACAATGATATTAAGTACAGGGTGTATAACTCATCCTCACATTGTCTCCTCCACTCTCCATTATCTTCATCTCGTTTTGGACCAAATATCTTCCAAAAGCAACTGGTTTTCAAACACCCTAAATTTCATCTTGTCATATAAGATGAGAAATCATATTTTAAGAACAACAGGTAAAACTATTGTTTTGTGTATTCTGAGCTTTACGTTACTTAACAACAGGCAAGAGGGTAAAGAACTTACTGACAAGAGTAATAGCATGCATTATTTTGCTAATTTACACTCTAATATTGCTATTGCTAGTTAGAATTGTTTCTAAATATTCTAGCTTATTAAACCTAACAAATGTTATGTTGTTAAAATTAATAAACATAATTTGTTGTCCCCAATTTCTGTTCTCTGTGAGATCATGTAGGCCTACTTAGGTTTATAGGTAAATACTGAGAAGACTATTTCCCTGCTGACCTAAATTCAGATAGACTGAATGTGTAGTAAGATGCAGTTTGGCACAAACAATCACACACACACACACATATATAAATTCAGATAGACTGAATGTGTAGTAAGATGCAGTTTGGCACAAACAATCACACACACACACATATATATAAATTCAGTTAGACTGAATGTGTAGTAAGATGCAGTTTGGCACAAACAATCACACACACATATATATATATATATATATATATAAATTCAGATAGACTGAATGTGTAGTAAGATGCAGTTTGGCACAAACAATCACACACACACACATATATATATCACACACATATATATAAATTCAGATAGACTGAATGTGTAGTAAGATGCAGTTTGGCACAAACAATCACACACACATATATATTCAATATGACCACACCAGTGAACATGTGGACTAAATGGTCAGATTCGTCTTGTCTAGTTGACCAGCAACAAAGTAATTTAGGGTCTTAACTTGTTTCGGTGTATTAGCCGTTTTTTCCTAAATTACTTCTTATTTTCCTTTTGTGATAACAAATCAAATAGAAAATGTTTTAATATGAAATTATTGACTACAAATAACTATCTCACTAATTACTTGCTTTGTTGGTCTCTCTTTTAATCACTGTTTATATGCACATTAGTGTTTACAAACTACTGTATGGACTATTAATTATTATTTTTATTGCATGTATTATTTCCACTAATAAGTTAAGGATGAGAAAGACTAAATTCAGAGGAATTGTACTCCCATTAGTTTGGATGAGAGTGAAAAATCATATATGAAAAATACCCTCAGAACACCGAACAGAAACTCAAACTCGAGTTTCAGAAAATTACCATGGTTTTTTTGAGAGAGAGTGAAATCAATAAAAAAATTGATATTTCCAACATATATACATATTAATTAAAAACTAATAAACACATCCCAAACAACACAAAGTGGTAATGTTATGTTTTTATTTATGTAAATTTATAGAAGCATAAACATAACTAAACTGAATATACATTTTTTTTTGTAGATAGTCAAAACAAAAATAAAATACTTTTTTACAATACAAATATAAAATTTTCATTCCTTAGAAAATAATTGGTCCCGGATTTACTTGACTATCAACAATCACTATATCAGTAATAAATGAATGTTTAAGGTTTAAATTTAACCCTGCATATTACCGAATACTATCCCTGTACTATTTTATTTGTAATTTTTGGCCAAGTGAAGGGGAAGGAGGGAACGCCTAAAAACCCTTCATGGATACAGTTTATAGGGTCGAATTAACACTTGCGTTGTCAAAAATGTTTACACAGTAAATATGTCTATTTAAGGGGTTGGGATGGAGAATTGAAGAATCAGTGTTGAAATTTAAAACCTACATTCATCTCATCTCTAGTTAGGGGTTATCCGGTCTAGGGGTAAGGTGTCAGACTTCGATGCTGGCCTCCGGGGTCCAATCCTCGGTCCCGGCACAGATTTATCTGATTACCAAACCCTTCCTTCACCTCTGACAATACATCTTGTGAATGTGGGGAATGCCAGGCCTCCACCGTGGTTCGGATTCCACGTTAAACTGTAGGTCCTTCATTTCATCTCACAATCACCCTACCATTGCACATTAGTGTAAGTGCGTATAACCCGAACGGGTAGTAAGACGCGGTGCTAATAATAATAATAGTTAGGGGTTTTCTATAAACAACATATGCTTTTTTATTATTTTTCTTTTTACCTTCCCCCTCCCCACGTATCATCAAGTATACATTTAGCCTCACCCTTCCCTCTAACCTGCGCTACATACATTTTAACTTCAAGAGTGAATGTCATTATTTCATAGCGAAGCTCATATGGCACTAAAAGACGGACTCAGATTCAATACAACTCAGAGTCTTGAAGTTATCTGCAGGTTTGTTTACTAATGGTGAAAACATGAAAAATAATCTATATCAAGTATATACTACAAAACAATTTGATACCCATTTCGGTGGTCACATGGTCTAACCCACTACTCTCGCAGTAAACTAGACTGTCGATGGCAGGGAGATCAAGGTTCGAATATTGGTCAGGTGTACTGGGGATGGTTTTCCTTAAATAGTTTTCTGCTCTCTCCCCAAGCAAATATGGGTACACTTCCAATAAGCGTAACTTTACTAATCCCAAAAACCATTAGTGTAATTAGTACCTAAGTGTATAACCTGAATAGGTATAGTATGATTTTGGTAGGAAGAACAGTAGAAGTTAGTTACTAAAGTTACTAAAACAATGTTAATATATTCATACATAAAGTCATGTCTTCTGCAGATGTTACTTTTGATAGATATTATCAATTCCTATCAAATAACACAATTTATATAAGAAAATATTATCAATGTTGGCTGCAAAGAAATATATTTGATTTTCTCTACTGTTCTTCCAACCAAAATCACGGTATAGTTAGATGTGGTGCTAAAAAAACTTATGTGTCCACCCTATCCCCATGTGACACCATGTAGACATCAGAGCTCCCCCTCACAAGTGTTTCGTGTTTTAAAGATGACCCCTTTAGAGGAGTTGTGATTTCTAATACATAGTTATAATAATATAAATATTATAGTTCCTATGATATTGCCTTATAAGATGAAACTATTGTTTTAAATGAATGCAAGAATATAATTATTTTCAGACAAAAATAAAATAATCCATTCTTATGAAGCATCTCAAAACCTCTGATCCAAAGTAATAAAGTTGCGATCAACTGTACATTGTGTTGTGAATAAATCAACTTTATGTATCAGTTAAACAAACTTAAAATTTAGTTACCAAAACAAGAGTATTATGAAGTTTTCAAAGTGGCCCTTCAAAATTAGTTTTATCAGTAAAATCAAACACTAATTTTAAAGTAAATAATAAACTTAAGTCAATATCAAATATTTAACAAATATTTGTTCTAGTTATAATCATAAACAAACTATAGAAAGAATTAATATTGATAGAAAAAACTCTTAAGTCTTTTTTAATCAAGAAAACATTACATTGGATAAAAGATAAGATTGTTTTTTTTTCCCTATATGAAAATAAAACTAGCTTACATTTTTATTATTTTATTGATTCCTATTAATGAAAAACTATCTTTCAAGATTTTATTGAAAATGGTTGTACATTTTAAGTACATCTTATTGAGAAAAGATGGTGTTTTAAATAGTTTAAGCTTATCTTGGTGAATCTTTAATATGAATTCATTTACATATAAATTATTGCTAGGTACTTCTAAATGTATTAACATATATAAAATGAAATCCATGAGAAAGTTTTAATATAAACTATACTGAGGTGTTGTTTTGTCTAAGGTGAATAGTGTGAAATCCAAACAGTTTGTGTAGGCTTTATTATAAATATATATTTATTACTGATACACTGTTCACTAAGATTTGGGTCGACATCAAACAGAATTGACAAGTGGGGTCAGCTCATGTATTAACAACAATTGAGTCATGTCCAGGTGTATTTTATCCAAACAAATGTCACCTTCAAAGTGTGAGAGCCACCACTTATTGTTATTAAACAAGTACAAATACGCCACTACTATGATAAGACTTGTTAAGAAGCTTTCAAGTAGATGATAACTGTAGAGCTTGAAAATCCATATGTGATAATGAGAACACTTAGTTACAATTTTAATTGATTACTTAGGCAAAGGTGAAAAATAATAGTTCATAGGTCAAATACCTACAAATAAACATCTGGTATTCATTAATTATTTGGTTATTTAAAAAGGAGCACTATTCATATGTGAACATTATTTTGTAAATATTTGAATTAAAGTGGGGGGGGGGTGGAGGTACCGCCAAGCAAATGTTTTTTTACCATTATATACAGGTTTATAACTTTGTTATTATGATCATTAATATTTATAAACAATAATCTTATGAAGAAACACTGGCACTGGAAGAGAGGTAGGGGTTGATCCTACTGACCAAAGAATAATATTTTCAGAGCGTGAAGATATCCCACTTCCATTCCATGAAAGATAGATAGTCTATTCCTTTGAAATAAATACATTTGGTGATTGATATAGAGACTATTTCTGATCACTTGATATTCTATTTGCTAACAATGTTTAACTGTTCTTCATCCCCTTCCCTTCCCCCCATTTTATTTTCTCTTAGGATCTACGCAGATCTCGGGGAATCCCCAAACTACGGTAGGAGGGGCTAGAGCCCCCTCAACCTACCCCCGTGGGTATGCTACTGTTCTCATGAATGTTTTTATCAAACAACTATGCCTACTTAATTTTACAAAAGTATGCAACCTATCCCTCTCTTGAGCTAGTTCTATCTAGCCCCCCTCATTACACTCTATCTCTTTCATGTCCATTCTAATGTTATCCTACTAGCTTCGTCTAGGTCTTCCCATTAGTCTCTTCCCATTGGGTTTACCAGTCTACATCTTGAACGTGGTTATATTTTCTTTCATTCCCGCTGCATGTCCTGCCCATCATAACCCGCAAGATTTCATTACCCTAACAATGTTGGGTAATGAGTGATGATGATGATGATGATGATGTAGTTCATTATTATGTAACCTTCTAAGTTATCCATTATATTCCTTCCTTTTTGTACCAAACATTTTAATAAGTGTTTTGTTTTCCACATTCTAAATTTATTCTTGTCATGTAAGGCAGGGTGGTCCAACGTTTTTCATCACAAGGACCAAATCTTATCATCACCTTCTACCGTGGGCCACATATTAAAGTAATACCATCCATTTAATACAGGCCTACAAACAACACTTAATAAACAATTATTGCTTTCAATACTACAAAACAAATATATTTTTTGTTGGTGTATTTTTTCGAAATTTAGTGCCAAATAAAGTTTACTAATCTCTTTAAAATGTGTCATGAAAGATGCATGCACACACACTTTCACTAAATAGCTTCGCATTGTAAATTTATAGCTACACATACTTTTATTAACAAAATAATTTTTTATCAAGTGCAATCATTACCATTCTAAATAAATATTTTTATTTGAATCATTAGATTTTTCTCATCTACCTCCAAGAGTTTCAGTCTAATTTTCCTCCATGATACTGTGAGGGCCACATTTGACCCGCGGGCCGCCAGTTGGACCACAATGGTGTAAGGTAAGAGACCACAACCATAAATAACAATCTGTGAAACTATTGTTTTGTATATTATGAGTTTTACATTCCTTTACAGCAGGTGAGAGTCAACAACTTACTGACCGAGTAATCTCGTGCATTTTCTGACAATATTATTGTTATTGTTAGTTAAAATTGTTTCTAAATAGTCACAGACATAAACCATGTTAAATCATGTGTTTTTCGCAGAAGTTTCTTAAATTTTTATCCTCTGTAAATATTAACTCATAAACATCTGAGTTAAGAGTAATTTATTTACTTAGAAAACTAAACACAAATATTTATTTTATGATTCATATATTTTCATAAATTACTCTAATAGTTTTGACTGAGCCTAATTAATTTATAGATGTAAAGCTAAAAAGTGACACTAGTTTGTTAAATGTATGTGACAGTAGCGATATTGTATCCAATTTCATATTCTTGAAATATTGCTCAAATGTGTAAATATTTAGACTTATTTATTCATAAAATAAAAACATACACAACTACTCATATTACTCTCTGGAAAACAGCTTCAACGAATTCAAGATACTCTAATTCATTTAACAAATGTAGGCCTACCCAAAAAAATAAATTTCAGGTACATCTTATTAGTGTACCAGAAGCTTACTTAATAAACAAAAATAGCTACGGAATGTAAAATTGTACCACTGAGATAAAATCTTTAGAATATTTACCATTTAATGTTTAAAAACTCGCCTCTGTGGTGTAATTAGCTAACGTGCTTAGTTTCTTCTTGAGCCAGACTGTAGAGGATGGGGAGATCGAGGTTCGAATCTCAGTCAGATGAACTGGAGGTGGTTTTTACTAAGTGGCTTTCCACTCTACCTCCACGCAAATGCGGGTTCACTTCTTATAACTTCAAACATTCCCAATTCCTAACCCATTAGAGTAATGTTTCAGTTTAGTTCCAACCACAGTACAGTAGGGCCCCAATCATATGGGGGCTCGGGCTGCTGACCCCCACCAAAAAGTCGAATATATCCTTTTTTTTATACATAGTATATTATTATAAACTTAAAAAGTTAGAAAGTTTGTAAAATTGCTTGAATAAATAGACACACTGAGTGTAAAAAATGCTGTAAACGTTCTGAATTATTAACAATAAAATGGCGCCAGAAGCTATTTTTGGTCTAAGCTGTTGAGCGCATCATGCCGAAAAATGTTGAAAGAGCAGAACGTGAGCTGAACATATTGAACACAAAATTAAAAACCGCCGCATTAGCGGAATTCCAAAGAACTGGGCACTACTGCAAAAAAAAATTGTTTTTAATTCTTGATAACTAAAGAGGGATATTGTTTTGTAAATTATTATTGTGTTTAATTTAATTCTTGTAACTTTTGTTAAAGGTTCTGTTGGTTACATATTATCGTTAAAATGCTTACAGCTAATTTTTTTAAATAAATTGAGCTAGTGAGTAACACTGCTTGTCACACCCCTTATCATAAACAATATTTGTATCTTGACTATTAGCGTCACTAACACAATCACTTGATTCTCGGTGTTTAAAGGAAAGTAGAGCGTGACAGCAAAGATGATATATATTTGAGTGATGGCTGGGTAGGTAAGAGTGGGCAAGCCACTTAGCTTATCTCTCTTTCACACTTGTATGAAATATGTATCTATAGCTTTCAGGGTGACCTGGTGGTCTAGGGGTAAGGTGTCAGACTTCTATGCTGGCATCCGGGGTTCAATCCTCGGTCCCGGCAAAGATTTTCTTCACCTCTGACAAGACATCTTGTGAATGTGAGGAATGCCAGGTCTCCACAGTGGTTCGGATTCCACGTTAAACTGTAGGTACTTTATTTCATCTCACATTCACCCTACCATTGCACATTAGCGTAAGTGCGTATAACTCGAACGGGTAGTAAGACGCGTTGCTAATAATAATAATAATAATAATAATATATAGCTTTCCTTTTAATTGCTACAAATGTTACTGTTTTCACAGGAAACCACTTATCGAATATATATTCTTAGTTTTGTTTCTCCACATAGGACATAGTGCATAACCCTCTTAACAACGGACGCCTACCACTTGTTTGTGTTTAAATACCACTTATTATATTAATACCATGGTTAGGAAATAATGTAAAATATGATTTCAAAATATAATCTTGAAAGTAGAATAATTTCTGTGTTTGTTGCCAAGTATGGTTAAATCACAAAAGGAGGGTGGGCTTAGAATATAGAGAGAATATATGTTTATCTCATTAATGATATGATTTTTTATCTCATCGATATGATTTGTCAAAAGTCATTGTTACAGAACTTGTTGGTTTATATATATGAACGTAGTTTAAATAGTAACTGTTATGTGCTCACCTTACTACTGTGCTTCTACTGTAACTAATATTATTACAAAATATTATTTTAAAAGGTGTTGTAAAATAAGATATTTTTCCTTTGTGTTTTCTACTTATTGTATAGTACTGCCGGTTGTTTTTTCTGTTTGTAAAACATGGTCTCTTACCTCAGGTCTACATGACAAAAAGAAATGTTGGGTGTTCTAAAACAAAATACTTAGGACAATATTTTTGTCCCATAAGTAGAAGTAGATAGTGGATAATGTAGGTGGTTACATAATAGTGAGTTACATATATTGTGCTCATCTTCAGACATTGTTAGGGTAGTCAAATCTCACAGGTTATGGCGCGCAAGACATTCAACGCAAATGGAAGAAATTAAAACCACATTCACGATGTTAACTGGTACACCCAATGGGACGAGACCATTAGGAAGATCTAGATGCAAATGGAAGGATAACATTAAGAGATAGAGTGTAATGAGGTTGACTGGATAAAACTAGCTCAATATAAGTATGGGTGTCGTTCTTTTGTAAGTGTGATAGTGAACTTTCGAGTTTCTAATGCGATAGAGTAAGTGGAAATAAGTACCTTATTTTTCTACTAAATTTATTTCAAAATAATGTTGATACTAGAGTAAGCCTACTTGTTTTCATTGGATTATCCAGTATTTACATTATCAGAGGAACTTAAACTATTTTATTTTGGATATATATTATTATTATTATTATTATTATTAGCACCGCGTCTTACTACCCGTTCGGGTTATACGCACTTACGCTAATGTGTTAATGGTAGGGTGATTGTGAGATGAAATGAAGGACCTACAGTTTAACGTGAAATCCGAACCACGGTGGAGGCCTGGCATTCCCGACATTTTTGAATATATAAAAATACATACATATATTCTGCATATATTCAGAAAGAAAGTAAGTATGTAATGATTATTTTTAATAAACAGTTCAATTTGAATATAGAATTTATTATGAAATCTCTCCTTCAGCCAGAGGTTGGTAATTTATTATTGGTCTGACAAAAAAAACTAAATATATTTTGATGTATTTGCATCAGAGGTGGCTTGTGGGTCGTGCAGGGCAGTATCAAACTTCTCCTTTAAACTCTATAAGCAATCATTTGTATAATACATTATTTTGTGTGTGATTAGTCAAACGGATAGTGAGGGGAAGGAAACAATTGACTAGCACAGTCCTGACAAGCCTTGCTTGCCCTGGAAACATCCCATGAGTTGGCCCCGAGCCGCGGAATTTATTAATATTCTGTTTGTGGTTTCTTATTCATAGTTTAGGTTAACTTGTATCCAAATTCTTGTGAGATCAAAAATAATATTTTGTTATATTTACACATTTCTCATAATACAGTCATCTTCATAAATAGGGCCATCACAAGGGGTGGGCAAAGCGGGCAAACGCCTGGGACATTAGGCTCGTGTCACTAAGGCTGTTTTAAAAAATATATATGAAACACTTTTTCTTAAGCATAACTTGTTCAGACATATTTGTCATTGGACTAGTTTTCTTTAACGCTTTAGAACGTTTTGAGACTTGAGACATTGTTAAAACTACTATGCTGTATACAGTTGGTACACTTGCTTCCCAACTTCAAACCCCAAACTGCAGAACTCTTTTAGAGCAGTTTTGTGTAAAAACTGCGTGATTCGTGAGTGTTAAGAGTTATTTGATGTTATAAAATGTCATAAAGGAAAGGGCGCCCGGGTACAAAACCATGATTTTGCCGGACCTGTTCATAAAAAGGATTAAATAATATAAAACTAGTGAGACACAGGTCGGAATATTTCGTAGGATCTATCTTCCCTTCATGACGTGACCTACACCATAGACCTTCTTTGGTGTGTCTTAGTACCCATTCGTGCTTATACACATACATTAATTATGTCAATGCAGTAGAGATGATGAAGGTAGAAATTTGAGGAAGTGTACCCGTATTTGTGTGGAGGGAGAGTGGGAATACATTTAGGAAAAATTATCTTTAACATACCCGGCCTGGATCTGAACACCAATAGCCCTGTCTTATATGAGAGTTACCCTTAGAGCATACCTACTCATATTTTATAGAGGCTTAGCTAAGAGGGATGTGGCAGTAAAATAATTTTCCGAAGTGGACATAGTTTAGTGATGAAGAGTTTGAGGGACTGTGAAGAAAGTGAAAGGGCCAGTTTGAGAAATGTGTTATTAAAATATATTTGACATTAAGTAACAAGAGTACCCAAACCCGCTTCAATGGTCATATGGTCTAGGGCACCACTCTCACAGTAAACTAGACTGTCCATGATGAGGAGCTCGAGGTTCATATCTCGGTCGGGTGTGCTGAGGGAGGTTTATCCAAAATGGTTGTCCACTCACCCTTCATGCAAATGTGGGTACACTTCCTTTAAATATACCCCTCCTCATCCTTAAAACCATTAGCGTAATTACTACATTAGCATATAATCTGAATGGGTAGTAAGACATAGTGCTAAAAAAAAAGTACCCAAGTAGAAAAAAAAACTATTCCAAGAGGACTCCTTTATTGTTCAGAACACCCCTCCCTGCCTTTAGAAACTATTTAGTGGGGTTTCTTTTCATTTATTTCCCCCCCTTTCAATTTATTTTAATTTTAAAGTAATTTCCTCTGTCCTCTGCCAACCTCAATGGCATTTTTAAATGTTGAAAACATAAACTGGGCTGCTAGTGACCGCGAGTTTAGTGCATTAATTTGAAGTTTTTATAGAATAAACATTTTTTTGTCCAAAATAAATCAAATATTTCTTCTATATAAACATAGAGTTTAGTTTTCTTCACCTAGTGATATCAACAGTTCTTGAATACTTGTCATGAGCATAGCGGCATTTGGTGGCAAACTTTTTAAATAAAGAGAAAAAGTTGTCACTAAATTTCAGGACACCCTTGGAACAGATAATTAAGAACTGTTGAGATTAGCATGTGCAGAAAACTAAACTCTATGATTCTATAGAATAAATATTTGATTTATTTTGTCCAAAAAATGTGTATTCTAAAAAAACCTCAAAAAATACTCACCTAAACTCACGCTCACTAGCATCCCACCTTAACACCACTTTCATCCTCAAAATGTATGTACTTTTACTTTAGAATTGCTTCCAGTCAGAAACTTATTAGTGTTACAAACAATACAATTTTGCAAACATAAAATGTCAAAATATTTTACACTTGATATTTTTTTCTACTTTTAATCATTAACATTTTTAGGTATTTTGTATACAAATACATTTTTACAGTAAGTTCCTGAAATAAGCATAATATAAAAACTAAAATATGTTTAACTAAAAGCTTAGTTGTTTATAAATTAGTTTTCGGATTTATATTTCTGGTTATTTATGCACGGGTTATCCCAGTTTGGGACTAATCTGTGTGTTTGTCGAGGAAACCTTTTATTTTTTGGTTACATGTGAAATAGGCCTCTGAGCATTCTGGGTAATTCTGAAGGGTGGCTGTTGTATTTTAAGTCAGCAATCCACATTAATTATTTATCTTAATAAACTTGTTTGATAAGGCAGTGTTAATTTGGGGTGTGATGCAATGGGAGATTAAATTTACTTTTAAAATGATTATCCGTGGGTTTTTTTAAATATCTGTGCAGCTCCTCACTTTTATAAATCCTATAATATAGAGTCTTCTTTGTAAACAAAGCATCATCAGTTTGTGATCTAAAAAAACACAAAAATATGTTGTTACAGGTGATATTTTTTATACAACATGAAATTGAGAAGTATTTAAAGAATATTATGTTTTAATATTTATAACATATCAAAACCAGAACTAAGATTAATTTGTAGACGACTCTGTAACACTCAACTCAAAGTCCTGTATCTTGTGAGATATGTAATTTGTTCCCCCCAAGATGGAGTGTATGTTATCAGCAAGACACCTGGCCGCTATATAACCCGACATCTCTCTCTGCACGGTACTTGTCACCATGAAACTCTGTCTGGTGCTACTACTAGGACTTAGTGGTGCTCTTGCCACTAACCACACTCGACAGAAGAGATGTGACCAAGACAGCGTCTCGGAAGTTAGCGGAATCGTTCGCTTGGTCGGGCTACTGTGTTGGGGACACGATCTTCTATGACAACTTTGATGACTTTGAGGAAGACCGATGGACCCATGAGCTTTGGCAGCCGGGCACTGTGGTAGGATTCATGTACACTCACACTCAGAATATTGTAGCCAACTAATTGATTGTTCTGGTTACATAATCTTTCAAGTACATTGCACATAAAAAGCTTAAGCCGATAAAGCTGATCAATTGGGACCTAATATTTCTAAATTGTTTAGGAAAATAAGAGTGTTTTAATACCATAGCTGATCGCCTATTTATTATGATCCATATTTGCATAGATGGAGAGTAGGAAGCAATTAATAAAAAAGCACCCACAGCACACCTAACCTGGATTCAAATCACAACCTTCCCACCACTGATAAACCAGATTAGATTAGATTATGTTTACTCTCTGGACCCACTTATGAGAGTAGAGAGCTTATCAATTTGGTTATAGTTTAAGTAAATATAGACCTAAGACAATCACAAGTAAATATTAAATTGATTGATTTATTCCAACAATATCCAAGGATAAAATTTCACAGAGTTAAGGCGTCTATTAATGTGAATAAATGCTGTAAGTTGACAGGAGATGTTGGATAAAGATGAGATAACAATATCAACTGCCATAGTAATGTACAAGATAAAACCAAGGATTAAATAAAAAATATAAATAAAATAGGTTGTAGTATGAATGTAATTTAAAACACAATATTATAGTTATATTAAATTGCACACACACACAAACATATATATATATATATATATATATATATATATATAAATGATTAGCATATTAAGAACAAGAAAGTTATAAGCTGAGTACAAAGAAATAAATAGTTTGTTGAATTAGATTACAAACTAAAGTATTACTTACTTTAGAATTTATCCATCCATAAATGGCTTAAGGGCACACTATTATAGTAAAAATAGTTTAAGCATGCCATTTGTAACTCTTTTCAAGCCTTTCAAATAAAACTTGAGGACAAATAATTTTAATATTATGAGCATTTTTAGTTAGTAAAATTTAAAAAAAATAAGGTTTATTTGATTCTGAAAATAGTTTCAAGTTTAGGTTCATTTTTAATAAAGAGTAGGCGACATGTTAAAGTAGTTAATGATTTCTATTTTACATAACTTATTTATTTTCAAAATATTTTGGTGTTCATTAAAGAAGTGATTCTATTTGTTGATTTTTATAATT
Organism: Timema poppense; assembly: GCA_902141375.1. Taxonomy (NCBI): domain Eukaryota; kingdom Metazoa; phylum Arthropoda; class Insecta; order Phasmatodea; family Timematidae; genus Timema; species Timema poppense. The sequence continues at coordinate 33,825 of CABFOV010003885.1, read as the reverse complement.
CTTTATCAATCAATAAATAATAATAATAATAATAATAATAATGATAATGACAATGATGATTATTTATTATAATAATTATTATTATCATCATCATTATAATCATTATCATTATTATTATTATTATTTTATTAATGGTTCTACCTACTCAAGTTATTCACTAGTACCTACTTTTTACTGATCTAAGAATAAATTACAATTATCAATTGAATGAACATTATTTCAAATTAAAAGTAGCTAAGATTGTCACTAAACCTGTTCATAAAAATTAAGTTTAACTTTTCACTTAACCCACTCATACATATTAAGTTAAGCTTTTCACTAAACCCACTCATAAATATTGAGTTAAGTTTTTCATTAAATTCACCCATACAAATCAATTAAACCCTTTAACTAAAACTAATAATACAATTTTAGTTAAGCTTTCCAATGAACATAATATAGTCGAGTCTCAATAATCTGACCTAAATGTGACAATAGGTGGTCACATTACCGAAATGTTTGTCAGATGATACAGAAACATGCGTATAACCCGAACGGGTAGTAAGACGCGGTGCTAATAATAATAATAATACAGAAACAGGTGGAAGGCAAAGGGCAGAGAAACAAATTCAAATTACTGTAAATAGAAGTGCAGAATTAGTATGAAATAGGTTTTTTAGTAATTATTCTTTTTAAGGCTTGAAGTTTTTCTTCAATTGGACTGAATACTTTTTCTTCTCTTTTCACTTGACATATTTCTCACACAGTAAAATTATATTAATGAGAAAATACAAAACTCAATAATGAACAAATACATCGCAAACATCCACTTAGGCAGGCGAACACAGCTACAGCCATGGAGGTATGTGACTCACCGACAAATAAACAATGGTATTGGGAAAATAATATGCATGTGGATACTGCATAACAATGTAAATTGCACGTCATGCGGATATGTCGGATTTAATGGAATGTTAGATAACCGAAGGTCGGATTATCGAGAATCTACTATAATACAAACTATGTAAAGCTTTTCACTAAACCTAATAGTACAAATTTAAGTTAAGCTTTACACTAAGCCTAATATTACAAGCTAAATTAATCATTTCACTAAACCTAATAATACAAGATAAGTTAAGCCTTCCACTAAAACTAATAATACAAATTAAGTTAAACTTTTCACTAAATATAATAATACAAGCTATGTTAAGCTTTTCACTAAACCTGCGTATAGCCCGAATGGGTAGTAAGACGCGGTGCTAATAATAATAATTCACTAAACCTAATAATACATGTCATTAATAATACAAATTAATTTAAGTTTTTCACTAAACATAATTCTACAAACTATGTTAAGCTTTTCACTAAACCTAATAATATAAACTAAGCTAATAATTTCACTAGACCTAATAAGACAAGTTAAGTTAAGCCTTTCATTAAAACTTATGATACAAATTAATTTAAGCTTTTCACTAAACATAATTATACAAACTATGTTAAGCTTTTCACTAAACCTAATAATACAAACTAAGCTAATCATTTCACTAAACCTAATAAGACAAGTTAAGTTAAGCCTTCCACTTAAACTAATAATACAGTACAAATTAAGTTAAACTTTTCACTAAACATAATAATATGAATTAAGTTAAGCTTTTCACTAATCCTATTAATACAAATTAAGCTAAGATTTTCACTAATCCTATTAATACAAATTGAGTTAAGCTTTTCAATTATCCTATTACCTAATAAAAACTAAGAGCTAATCTTTTCACTAAGCCTACTTCTAGAAATTTAAATTTGTTGTTAAAGTGATTAAAAAATAATTTTGATTTCATATCATTTTATAAAACTAGTAATCATTAAAAACACATATCATACCTACATGTTATTTTAATATCAACTAATATTGAAGAGATTAATACTGGATGGTTAGTTAAACCTTAGACCTAAGTCCTAGGCTTAAGAGTTTGACTTGAGCAGGTTTAGGACTTTAACATTAGTTGGTGCATATAGTTAAAGGTACAAGGTTTTATTTAGCCAATTGTTTTCTAAGAAATAACTTACCATCTTAATAATGATATAGTCAGAGCTGTAGCCAGCTGGGGTGTTTGGAGGGGCTCGACAACCCCTCTTCTTTTACTAATTTAAAATATTCCTCTTCTTTGCCAGGCTAATAGATTTTTAGAGTATTGTAAAATTTATAACACCTTCTACACCACCTATATTTGTTTTAATATCAGGTAATGCTTTGAAAGGAATTGAATATTAAAAAAATATTTGCATTCACCTTTTGGGCGACTTCACAATGACCTACTGAATGTAAAACCTCCTACAAAATTAATGTCTGGCTGTGACCCTGAACAGAGTATGAAGAATTTTTATTTTAGAAATAAATATATGCTTAATGTTTTTTTTTAAAATTCACTTTTGTGTTAGATTGCTGACTTAAAGTTATATGATCTGAAAACAGAATGTCAAGTAGAATATGTATCATACGGTGGGAAGTAAAATCTTCAGTGCAAATAATCAAAACTCAAAAATAGACCTGCAAAACTAACAGCAAGCATATAAAACTCTGTCACTTAACAAACATATTTAAATCAAAGAATAATTCTAGAATCAAATATTGACCAAAGTATCCATTTTATTTCCACATCGATTCACATGAAAATAAATATTTATTTGGAGCTACATATATGTTTTCAGAACGGAGAGTTCCAAGAGTAGAAATAATTATTTGGAGCTACATATATGTTTTCAGAACCGAGAGTTCCAAGAGTATAAATAATTATTTGGAGCTTCATGTATGTTTTCAGAACGGAGAGTTCCAACAGTATGTGAACAGCCGAGATAACAGCTATGCACAAGACAGCACGTTACACATCAAGGTGACAGCAGACAGTAATCCTGTTCGTTCAGCTCGCATGATTACCAGCAACTCCTTCGCCTTTAAATATGGAATATTGGAGATTCGCGCCAAGCTGCCAGAGGGTGATTGGCTGTGGCCAGGTTAGGAAACTCATATTAACAGTAGGCCTACTGCTCATCAAATTCAACAAACAACCATATATTTGATTAAAAGAACCACTAATTCTTAGTCATTGCCATTGAATATCAGTTATTATGAATAGTTTTTATTTACGATTACTTCTTTACTAAACCTAATTTTTTTTTGTATTGTTATAAAGGCAATCAACAACATATTTGTGAGAAACAATGAATTGGTTTGAATAATGATAAAGGTGACAAGGGCACTTTAAATGAAGTCTTTTTTTCTGTTAGCTAACTTATATTTATTAATAGAAATGAACATAAGCAATATATGAACAAAACAAAAGAGAATCGCTATTTTAGACTATTGGTTTATACAGTAATTCACATCCCTTCACTCATAATACATAGGTCAAAGTGCAATTACAACTCTAATATGGCAGAAAGTAAATCTATTTAAAATTGCATCTGAAATATGTGCTGCTTTCTTGGAAATGAGAGGCTTTTGTTTGTTTCTATTGCTAAAGCTTATGTGACACGAGACTAGTTTACGAGCTTTTAGTTAAAGCTGCTTTTACTAGCAAGACATATTAGCTGCTAGTAACCCTGTCACATGAGGCTAGTTTACTAGCTACTAGTCAAAGCTGCTTTACTAGCAAGACATACTAGCAGCTAGTAGCCCTGTCACATGGGGCTAGTTTAATAGCTACTAGTCAAAGCTGCTTTACTAGCAAGACATACTAGCTGCTAGTAACCCTGTCACATGAGGCTAGTTTACTAGCTACTAGTCAAAGCTGCTTTACTAGCAAGACATACTAGCTGCTAGTAACCCTGTCACATGAGGCTAGTTTACTAGCTACTAGTCAAAGCTGCTTTACTAGCAAGACATATTAGCTGCTAGTAACCCTGTCACATGAGGCTAGTTTACTAGCTACTAGTCAAAGCTGCTTTACTAGCAAGACATATTAGCTGCTAGTAACCCTGTCACATGGGGCTAATTAAGCTAGTGGTGAGTGTAATACTTGCTTGTTCATTGTGTTGAAATGTCATCTGTAGGTGTTAGGCGTGATATTTTGAGATGTTTGTTGAGGATGGGAGAGCATGATATTTGTGAGAAGATGTTGAAGCGGAAACGGCGCTGGTGGGTTGCGGACTGTATAAGTAGAAGGGAGCATCTTGGGGCTTCCTCAAGTCTTCTTAAAGAACTCGCTTTAGAGGATCCAAAAGCATACATGAATATGTTAAAAATGGCAGAGTTGAAGTTGAGCCATTAATACAATTGGTCTCGCCTCTTATAAAGAAGTCAAATAGTTGAGATCTTACTGCAAATGGTGAGTCAGTCAAATGACATAAGTTGTCGACTAGTGCTGATAAAGTTAAACATGGTAAACTTGACTAGCCGCTAGTAAAATACTTGCCATTGAGTACTACTAGACGCTAGTTGAGTGTTAACACGATGCTAGTTCATTGAATTTACTAGCTGCTAGCAACAAACAGCTAATTAACTAGCCCTGTGTGACTGAAGATTTAAGGTCAGGTTATTGATGCTGGATTGCTCAGTTTCATGGCAGTCAAAACATCACTGGTAAGGAAAGCAAATAAAAAATAAGTCAGGTTTAAGGCACGCCAATATTGGAATGCTTAACATTGACAAAATATACATTTTACTGTTGAATTGAAGTGTCAATTCTTTGGTTCAAAAGTTAAGACATATGTTCATCAATTAATTGGTGAGCATTTAAATTTTCAGTATATTACATTTACTATCAAGCATAGTGTATGTTTTGTCATGGTTTGGTGAGGCTTCAGAGGAGATTAAGTTGGCAATGTAGTCAAAATAGAGGGCAACATATATCAAAATTAGTATCATAGAATTCTTCATTGCAATGTGATTTAGTCAGGGCTATGTATTTTCGGGACGTACTTAAGGGATTGACCCGCTTCAGCGGCCACGTGGTCTAACAAACTACTCTCCGTGGTAGACTAGACTGCCGATGACGGGGACATCGAGGTTCGAATCTCAATCTGGTGTACTGAGGGTGATTTTACCAAAATTGTTTTCCACTCTTCCTCCAAGCAAATGTTGGTACACTTCTTCTGAGTATATCTATGCTAGTCCCTAAAACCATTATTGTAATTAGTACATAACCCAATAACCCGAACAGGTAGTAAGACGTACTAAAAAAAACTTAGTGGTTAAGTGTTAGAAAAAGCGGTAGCCTTAACTTCACCATTAAACTCTACTATTAATATTACTTATATACATACCTAGTCACGACGTTGCCTTACAGGGTGGACAATAACTTGTGAATATAGCTTAAAAAAACACTTCCTACTCAAGGCAATTGGCCCTTTTCATTTGGCGTGGAAATGCAGAGCAATGAAAACAAATCTTGACGAATTTTTATTGTTTTGTTATTTTCTTTTCGTTTGTTCAAGAATAGAAGCATGTGGATTAATTTATATGAATCTGTCCATACGAGTTTTTCTACATACATTTATTAGCTATCCCATTCCAACCACATTCACCTTGCTCTTGTTTTTCTACTGACAAACCCAAGCTTCACATCCATAAAACAATGTTTGGGTCAACACGCTTTTATTTACTGCCATCTTTGTTTCTTTTGATACTACCTCATTCTTTGCACTAGTCCACTTATACTTCATTCACGGTAGGAGTTTACCTCTGAAAGGTCTTTTTTCTTACCAATATCCTACTATATAATAGAGTTCTGGTAGGGAAAAAAGTCCTTTCACAGGTAAACTCCTACCGTGAACGAACTTTACATCCAACTACTCTCCGAGATGCATTCACCCATATATCAATTTACCCATTACAAAACATTCTGCCCAGATACACAAAATAATTCACTGGTTCTAACAGTTATCCATTTATACTAAGCTTAGAATAATATCCTGATCTGTCCTTATCAAAAACTGGCACTGCCTGTCGCCAATTTCAAACAATTTAGTGCATTCTGCAAGTCACTTTCATTCCCAGCCATTAATATGTCATCATCTGCATATAACAGCTCTCTCATATTCACATCGTCCATCTGTACACCAACCATATCCTCACAAGCATCCCTCATACACTTATGCTTGAGTACATCAAACAACCATGGAGACATAACGCAACCTTGTCTAACACCCTCTTCAATGCCAAACCATCCACTCTAAGCTCTATGCCCCCTAACGCACATTTTACTTCCGACATACACCACCATACTGCATTTACTAACCAGACATCCATACCATAATTTCTTAGAACATTCCATAACAATTCTATTTGCATGATAGTACACTTTAGTCATATCAACAAATGTACAATACACTTTCTTCCTTACTGCCCACTTAATATCATTACTAATTACATTTCAGCAAAAGAATGATTTGAAAAATACTTTACGACTGTGCATCAATTATACAAAATATTCTTTAAAATAAAATTAGCCAGCAACTTCAGGTGCCAATTGTGCTCCAATCGAACACTTTTGAGATCTTGTGAATCAATTTGTTTGACGAATGTGAATAACTAACTAAATCACTTATGGAAAGATCAGCCAGACGAGTGGGAGCAGATTAAAGTAGAAACCCTTGAGAAATGAATTGAAATCATGTCCCCTATGTGTGCTCCTGTTATCAAAGCTCACAGTAGATACTTTGATAAGAGTAAAATTAGAAGATGTGGATATTTTCTTTCAAAAATATGTATTACTGTTAACTATAATTAGTAAATATTTAAGGAAAATGAATACAAATAAATGATCTATTCTTAGACTTATTTTTTTACATTTATTGAAATTAATGAGCAGTACAATAGTTATTAATACATCTAAATTTGTCTACAATAGTGTAAGCCCATGTACATATATAAATATATAATTGTGATTGCATGTAAATATCATTTCAGCCATGTGGTTGTTACCCAAAGACAGCGTGTATGGCGGGTGGCCGCGCTCAGGAGAGATTGACATGATCGAGAGTCGAGGTAACAGACAGTTGACTGTGGACAATGGCAATATCGGTGTGCAGCAGGTGGCCTCTACTCTTCACTGGGGACCATCTACAAGCAGTGACGCGTTTATGCATGCCACAGCAAGCAAGAACAACAACGCAGGATATGCTAGTGATTTCCATGTCTACCGAGTGGAGTGGACTAAAGGTAGGTTTACAGAATTGTTTTTTTTTTTACCAAAGAGGGAAATCAATTGTATTTGCATCATCCATGTTTACTAACTAAAATAAGCAAATGGTTATCTTGCACCATCTAACCCATTTTGATGGTTGAGTAGTCTCAAAATAAACTCGAATTCAATCGAGAAGGAGATCCGGGCTTGAATCCCAGTAATGTGTATAAAGAGGTTTTTTACCAAATAGTTTGCCACAAAACTTTCACACAAATGTGAGTACATTTTCTCCAAACTCTATATTAATCATTCCTAACAAATAAGTAAAATCAAATATTCATACATCTTATATGGCAGTTGAAATAAGGGCAACTTCTTCCCCCAACACTAGGCGTTGTCTCATTGACTGGTAAAGGGTTGGGGATGGGGCGAATGTTTCCTGTGGTTAGGTCATGCAATGAGATAGAAGGGTAAAAGACTTATTGGAAGACCATGGACAAGATGGATGGCCCAAGTACAGAAGGACAAGCCAAAGGAACGGACTGGAGACATATGGCTGAGGGGAGAAGTTTGGAGAGATCGACAGGAATGGATACAAGCAATACACAGTTTACTGATACTAATAGGGTAGTGAAGAGAACGTCAGAATTCAGAGTAAATCTACCTGCATTTGTGAAAAAGAAGATTGGAAAATAATTGAGGGGAAAACCACCACCAGTATAGCCAGAATGGATTTGAATCATGACCTCGTCACCGACAATCCAAACAAGACCAGCTTGATATTTAGTCTGCATGAGCACCGATGCAGATCTCATCTACGTTGTTCGGGTGAAATGGATTAAAAGTATTTTAATATCCACATATTCACTACTTGTATTAACAAACTGGTAGGTTTACATCCTTCAAGATTACTGGTTGAAGTGAAAGAAAGATAAGTTTGTAACATTTGTTCACAACACGGCTTGGGTTGATTTTGGATTACTGTCATGCTACTGTGTGCAGCAAGTACTATCATGTGTGTGGGTACGGTCAAGACTAGTAATGTGGTCTACTATAGACTCATTACTAAAAGAAACTGTACAATATTAGCCTCTGATAACCAAAGCTATAATGGGCAATTGAGGTTAAAACTGAAGGGCCCATCTGTTGACAAGTTGGCGATAACATGGAATTATGCAATATTTAGGAAGGGGTTGTTAACTGTCACAAGGAGAAACAAGATTAGGAATAAAGTTAACCGGGAAAGAGTAGGGGTACAGGGAGTATATAAAAAAGTAGGGGAAGAAAGATCGAGATGGTATGGGCATATAATTACGATAGAAAAACAGAGGATGCCAAAGAAAATTATGGAAATGCAGAATGTAGGAAAAAGACTGCAAGGGAGGCCAAGAAAGAGATCAAAGGAGCAGATAACTGAAAGTATGTACGTTAGAGAAGAAGAATGAAAGCAATTAAATGAGTAAGGGTGGAAGGATGAAAGAAGATGGAGGCATTTTACTAAACTGATCCAACCACAGGCTGGAAACAGTTGATGATGATGATAATGACGATGATGTTAGCCATATAAGACATGGCCAAATGTTGTATACAAATGTGTTAAAAAGATAAACATTCAGAGTTTTTAGAATAAAAAATAATGTATGACTCAGTGTATGGATGTTGTTGAAGCGAAGGGCGTATGCAAGGATAGGAAAGTGTAAGGGTGGATTAAAATACACGGAGTTGTTGTTTTTGGAACTATATGCACAGTTGCTTGCATACCCCTTAAGGGAACAGTGTGGTTAGGTATGTATGTAGTGTGAAGGAATAATGGGGTTATGCACCAAAGTTCTACAACATTTACCAAATAATGTAAGCGATTTCTTAACACATTAGTTCACTTATGGTATTTTATTTGGACTGATTGTTTTTTTAGATATAGCACTTTATTAAGCCATTCCTCAAAACATTTTTTCTTATTTTATTATAAATAATAAACTTTTTGTAATAAATAAAATGATAGAATAGTAGGAAAATGGTAGATCAAAAATAAAAGTAAGGACACTAACACATATTTACACACACCTCAATTCATTGATATTATAGTATCTTCCTCAGGAAGTAGTAGTAAGACTAAATAGTCTGAGGAAGATGCTATAATAGCATCAAAATATTGAAGTGTGTGTAAATATGTGTTTTTACTTTTAATTGTGCTCTAGGATTTTCCTACTATTCTATTATTTTATTTATTGCAAATTGTTTTTGCTCAATGCACTTTATTTCATACATACTATTTTAAAATAATAAACTTTATCATCTAGTATTTAAAATTGAACACTAGTGCTCAAAAGTCCATTTAGCCAAACCACCAGTTTTTCTCTCCTTAACTATTTGAGAATTATTTTCTATGTTCTTCATTCGCATCACTCTAAAAGTAAAATGACTTTTTTTTATTTTGCACATGTTAAGTATGTTTTAAGCAAACCACTCAAAAATCTATCAAAAATATAACTAAACTAGACAACAATAGCACAATGCACTTGGCGATTGTTGGGGTGGTGTTGAATAAATTCTGAATGGCAGATACTCAATATAGGTTGTAGCACCCTCATGGTTTCTTCTACAAGTTATTTGTTGACTTCTCCCTCCATCAATAACTATAGAAAAATTATTCGACCCTGTGCACCTGGTTACGAACCTAATAGTCCCAGGTTTGATTCTCCGCTAGTATTTTGGGTATTTTTCTTTTAAGGGGAATTATTCCAATGGTCACCAGGTTTTGGTAATTGAGGTTTTAGTTAGGCTAAGTCTCACTCCTGGCTCCACTATCATCAAATCATCTCGTTGCGGGTACAATGTGTAGACAACCTCCAGAGTGGTACCCTGGACAATGTTCTGTGCCACCAGAGTGGTGAATAGTCTAAATACAGGATGTCAGGTCTCTCCTGGTCAGTAATACTAAACTAAACAAAAACTGGGCACGAATATACATGGATGCAGCACATTATAAAGTGAATTTCTAGTACTAAAAGCATCTAGACTCTTGAAGGATTACTTTTAAGATGGATAAAATATTGATTTAATTATCTATTTGCAATTAAAAAAAAATTACAATTTTGTGTAGTTAAGTCTCTTAAAAATTATATAACATATATATTTGATTCTAAGACACACTTTTTGTGCAATTTAAACATCTCTAAAAATGGGGCGCATCTTAGAATCACAGTTCCTTTTGATTTTTCTCATGCTTTGCATACAGCAACACACTTTTATTTTTTACATGGAGGCCCCACCTCCATGTTTGACCATTTAAGGATTACTTGAGAAAGGAATATGAGTCCTGGCTGTTGGCTGACAACCTTCCGTTGACCCCTTCCAGAAAAATTAAGAAAGTGCAAAAATTTAACAAAAAGCACACATAAGTAGAAGGATCTTAATAAGAAATTTAGCCTTTTCACAAACCTGCAGAAAATATTGTTTTTTGTTACCTTTAAAATGGCACCTTAAGGATTCCGAGATTCTAAGTATCCAATCCTAATTTTAAATAATGTTCTCAGTTATGTAGTGTTTCTTTTTAATTTGTTTGTTATTTTCTAGATGACCTGGTGATCTAGGGATAAGGTGTCAGACTTATGTGCTGGGGTTCAGGGTTCAATCCTCGGTCCCAACACAGATTTATCTGATTATCAAAAACCTTCCTTCACCTCTGACAAGACGTGTATTAATCAAATGTGGTGAATGCTAGGCCTCCACCGTGGTTCGGATTCCACGATAACCTGTAGGTCCTCCATTTCATCTCACAATCACTCTACCATTACACATTAGCGTAAGTGTGTATAACCCGAAAGGGTAGTAAGACTCGGTGCTATTATTATTAATAATAATAATGTTATTTTCTACCTTTTAAAATTAAGGTAGGTAATTAACAAAAATTACCAGTTTAATTATTTACACTTATTCATATAATTTGATCATTCAAAAGTAACTAAACAAACTAGTTAGGTATTCATTAATAACACATCAGGAATGAACTAAACTCTAGACAATGTGTTTGTTTAAAGACCACATGAAGTTCACCGTTGACGGAGAGGAGATTTTCTCTGTGTACCCCTCTGACTCTGGTTTCTACGGTCTGGGACAATTGGACGGACAAGAGAATCCTTGGGGAGGTGCCAACAATTACAAGATGGCTCCATTCGACCAACAGGTAATATACTTCAAATATATAATTCATGGCTTTATAGTGTTTACCATTTATTGGAAATTTAAAGTTAAATCAACTAATAATAGAGATAAACAATTTATCCCCAAGGTGTTTAAGAACTTTATAATATATTTATTTATTTAGCACCGTGTCTTACTGCCCATTCAGGTTATACAATTATGTACTAATTATGCTAGAAGTTTTAGGAGCGAGGGAGGCTATATTTATAGGAAGTGTACTCACATTTGCATGGAGGGAGAGTGTAAAACCATTTATTATAAACTACCCTCAGTACACCTGACCAAGATTCGAACCTCGATCTCTCCATCATTGACAGTCTAGTCTACTATGAGAGTAGTGCGTTAGGCCATACGGCCACCGAAGCTGGTTATAAAATATTTTACTAGTCTAAGCAAATTGAATTTTATAAAATTCACCCAAATCTAATATTGAATCTATAGTCGCTAACTTAAAATTTCAGTGCTATTTATTCTATTATATTACATTTTTATACGCTTGTTTTAATCTAGGGTGCTTTACAAAACAAAAGTATTTTATAACAAAGTATTTTATGATTGATAGAAATCAAAAATAAAACTTTAAGAAATTACTTTCTCACATTATTCAATAAGTTCTTGAAACTAAAAAAAAATTCTCACATATTTATCATAGTTATAGAATTTTAGTAGTAAAGTTAAATAAGTATGGCAAATCTGTGTATACAGAGATGATAATATTACAGGGATCTTAACCAGCAAAGTGTCTCAGATGTGTGGACAATATTTGAAAGGACGTCTCGTTACGATCTTGCAGATTCAATACTCGGCATTGGGTAGGACTTTTATCCAAGCACAAATTATTAAATATCTAACTTTATTAGAGAAATAGGGAATCATCTCTAGAACTACCCAGGTTTGATCAATGAGGGCCAAACTTTATTTTTATAAAGGAGTTGGGGAGAAAGGGTGAATAATCAAAACAGGGTTTTGAGGGACTTATTCCCCTTTTCCCAGGACTAAGGAATTCCAGGGGCCCCTTCTTCGGGAAAAGTTTGTCAAGTGGATGCCACAATCGGGGAGGTCCTCGTCTGGAATATTTTTTTTGGAAATCATACTCTACTGGAAACTAATTGTAGGGGTCTTACCTCAGACATTATAAAATGTAGATGCACCTAGAAGAGATTCCGAATGGTCTTGGCTTGATATATATTTTTTAAATTTTGCTGCCTTTCAAAGGTATTTGAAGTTTTTACAAACCTATTTTGTTCGAAAATACAAGAGGGCAGCGAAATAAATCTAAAGGAGGGAGGTGGGTAAATTTAGTCCAGGGAGAAAATCTATTTAAATGGGGCAGAGCCCACCCGCTATTTATAACACTGCTACCACTTATGCCATTAATTACGAAACCCTCAATATAAATGTTTGAATTTAGAGAAAGGAGATAGATTTAAGTTTATAAAATAATGTTAAACAAAGTGATAGCACTTAACAGTATTTAATCCCTGCCATTAATTAACACTAAAATAAACTCCAGACAGCTTATAGAGTCATTTAATACTAGACATTTTTCTCTGCCTGTGTCATTTGGGGGCTGTGACCCCCACACGACCACCCCCTGAAATTTTGGCCTGGCTATGCCCTTGGTCAAAGTGGTACAGAATTGTGCAAGTTATAACTATACAGAACATTTTATGAAGCTAGGATAGCTCAGTGTGGTAAACCAGTGGAAAGCAAAAGTCTTGGGTTTGACTCCTTCACCCTGATGTCATTTTTTAAATATATATTAAACAATTTATGTTTATGAAAGATACCTAAGCCAAACCAAACATTAGTAAATTGTATAGTAAGTTAAAACATAGTTTTGAGAGAATGTAGTTCTTCTGAATATTTGTATATATTTAAGAAACAATTATTAAAACTTCTTGGGTTTTTGTTCCATGCACAGTTCTACATAATCCTGAACATGGCTGTGGGTGGGAATGACTTTTTCCCAGACAATTCTAACAACCCGTCTGGCAAGCCCTGGTCAAACACATCACCAACTGTAAGTATGTCAACTAGCACTGCATGCGGGGCTACCTGCATATTTACAATTGTGGCATTATAAGGGTCTAATATTTAGGAAATGAGCCTGCATTTATAACCCAGAAGAGTGGTAAACCATTCATGAAAAACCACCCGAGCACATCCAACCATAATTCAAACCTGAGTCATTGGTAAGCCAAATCAGTTGATAATGTGTTTATATTTTGCTTGTCTATCAGTGTATCTAGTAGTGAGTTAATTAATCATCATCATCATCACCATCCTGAACAGCTTCCAGCTACTGTTCGAGTCTGTTTGGAACATAAGCCTCTCCAACGTATTCATTCCTCCCTCCACCTTGGCCCAATGCTCTCTTCTCTCCTCCACACTACTCCTTGCTCCATTCAACTATCTACCCCTTGGTCTTTCTCTCGGCCTCCTACCATGCCTCCACATCCAACATCCTCCTGGGCATCCTTTCCCCCTCCATTCCTCTCACATGGCCACACCACCTTAGTCATGCCTTCTCTATCCTCTCCTCTTACTCTCTCAATTTTCAACCTGTCAAATTTTTACACATCAATTCTGCTTCTCAGAAATCTCATTTCATTCGCCTGCATTATATTCTTATCCTATTCCTTCACTACGCACTTTTCTGCGGCGTCCATCATTATTGGTAGGTAATAAACCTTGTAGATCACTCTCTTGTACTTGTCTGGCATATCCCTGCTCCAAATCAGGCTTCTCACACTTCTGGAAAATGCCTATGATTTATTATTATTACTACTAGGTGTTTTTTTTTCTATCGTCTGTTCTGTCTTTTGTCATTGAACTTAGACCACCAATGCACACTATGATCTGCCTCCTCCTTCAGCTCCCAGAATTTTCTTCTTTTCTTCAAGACATCCAATGTTCGAATCCTCCTTCTTCCTAAGCTCCTTTTTCCCTCAATCTCCCCTTCTATGATGTCATGCAAAAGACAGTTCTACCTACATATGTATCGTATACATTTTTAGGACTTCATTTGTCACCCTGCCTCTCTACCTGATCTTCTCATGTCTTCTTCAGCACCACATTTCAAAGCTCTCCAAGTATTTATTTTCCATTGTCCTAAGAGTCTGAGATTTTGCTTCATACGACGCAATGGTCAGAATATAGCATCTCATCAGTTTATTTTTCAGTTCCAAACTCAACTTGCTGGTCAGCAGTGTTGAAGGCTTCTTTGACCATGGTGATCCTTGACCAAAATTCCTTTGTGTAGTAGGCATCCTTTGTCAGCAGACCTCCCAGATACTTGAAATGTTATATGATTTCCAACGCCTGGATCCCAATATTGATTTTCAACGGCTCTTCATTTTTTGAAATCGCCATCACTTTTGACTTCTCAATGTTGATCTCCACGCCAAATCTTCTCCCTGTCTCCACCAACAAGTCCATCATTTCCTGCAGCTTCTCTTTACTTTTGGCCAGCAATGCTAAATAATATCTGTATTTTATTATGTTGATGAAGTGTCCTCCTACCCTGAAATTAACACATCCCTCCAGGGATTCCCTGGTCAGCCACTCATCATACATTTTGAACAGTCTTGGTGACAAATAGAATCCCTGCCTCACTTCGCTTTTTATCTCTACGCTGTTGGTCTCTCCAAAATTCAGCCTCACCTTCACTTGCTGTCCCAGGTACAGGTTTTCCACCAGCCTTCTGTTCCTCTAGTTGATACCAATCTTCTTGAGTATTTCTGTCAGTTTCTTTCACTTCACTCTAGCTTTGCCAGTCGATGAAAACAATGTAGAACTCTTCCTTGAATTCCAACACACACTCTGAAATTATTCTCAGCATCCCAATGACATCTCTGGTTCCTTTTCCGAATCCAAATTGGTCTTCTTCTACCACACTTTCAACTGGTACTCTCTGAACTAGTCGAGTATCAAATTATTATATTCTCATAGAAAATAATATAATACTATTAAAGATATTGCCAAATTTGTTTTAAATTTAAAAAAATGGCCATGTTGTGTTGTGAATTATCATCTAAATAATGTGATTCTTAAACTATTTAGGTCTGTCTTTTATCTTATGGGTTGAAAATTACAGGACATACTTTTTTTAATAATACAAATATCTTATTTAATTAAGTTGTATCACTCCATAGGTTTATCTTTGAAAATTTTTAAACAATTTTTATTGTATACAAAAATTTTTTGGATGTGAATGACACAAATGTAAAATACTGGATTGTACAACTATGGCGGTTCTGTGACAGTCACAGTCATAGTCTCAAGAGGTAGTTCAAAACCACAGACTTTCAATAGAATCCTTATTGGGGAATTGCAGGTGCTGGTATATTTTACTAACATGTTGTGTGTTCTAGGCATCATCAGACTTCTGGAATGCCAGAGATCAGTGGCTGAGCACCTGGCAAGGTGATGACGCTCACCTGCAGGTGGACTACGTCAAGGTGTTTGCCGTCTAATACTGTACTCGCTGTATCACATGCTTGATGTAATTAAATATTATTCATCTAAAACAATGCATTCGTCTAGTTAGGTGCAATTAATATATTTATGTTTTCCTCAGACAGGTAATAGGACGCAATATAAAAAAATGCATGTTTTCCATAAATCCATAATGCATATTTTAGTTCAATGGCACTTCCAAAATTCACCCGAGAAGCATTGGGTCTAGAACAGGGCTCAGCTCAGGCTCGTAAGGACCCATGAGGAGCTTCTTGAATAAATAAGTAGCAGCTCTGGTTTAGAAAACTGAAATTAATAGCCAGAGGGCTTGTTGTGCTGACATATGACACCTTCTATCCTCAAATTGTCGCACAATCATTGTTGATGAAGGCCACAACCCTAGAATAGCCTAAACATCATGTAAATTTTGCTTATCCTGAAAGGTTACAGTTTCTTCTTGATGTATTACACCATGGCCGATCTTATAAGCTACACCATAGTGGAAACATGCACAGTAAGCTAACTTTCATGTTAAATGGGGTGTACCATGTCACCTGACAATCTCAAAGACAGTTTCTTTTCCTCACTAAAAGTATATCTCATCTTGTCCACTGCAAGAAAACAACATCTGCCCTCAGCTGTTGTAGATAGGATGGCCATTGCGTGCATTGACCAGTACCATTCTCGCCTTATTGGTCAGTAAAGTGGACCACAAGTGATGTCAGACCTGTAGTGGTGAAGTGGTGCACCACCTTTAGATCATTTGACAGTAGGTCTGTGCAAACATTCGACATTTCATACCTCATTTAGCTTTTTGAGGTAATTGTATTATATTAGGATGAAGGTACAGAAGAGGTGGATAAAAACATATGATAGGAATAAACACAATATGGCTGTTACAGTGAAAATAACACAGTTCAAAATTTTAAATTGCTGCCATTGGACTAAGAGGTAATGGTTGCCTCTTGAAGATACCCAATCGTTAACACCCAATCCCCTGACCTAGGTTTCATTCTCTCATTCTTTGTGTTAGTTCCTTTTATGTGTTTCTATCCACCTTTCCCGTATCATCTTTCAAATATAATAACATATCAGTATTGGGAAAATTTGAACTATATTCGAAATGTTTATAATAGTTTTGTTTTAAATTTATAAATGAAATGTGTTTCATGGGAATATCAAAATATCATTATCATCAATATTATTTTAGACACATTTTAGAACTAATCACAAAAATTGAAACATCAAATACAGATTGTAGCACCATCTGAGTGCAAAGGTTGAATAGAAACAAAAAGTTAGGCCTAACTACTTTTTTTTTTTAAATAAAATAGTTAGGAAAGTTACTAGATTTACTTTTATGTATTAATATGTCAAATCCTACTACTTTCTTCAGCTGCTACTTTTTATAGATAATTACAACACCTAAAAAATAACACTAATATTATAGCAAAATATTATCAACTAAGACCACAAAATAATATGTTATTATGTTTGTATTTTTTAAAAGGTGCTTCTATTAAAACTAGGCAATACTTCATAGACAAACAAAACAAAAGAAGAAGACGAGTTCTTGGTTTTGATAAACACATTTTTCATTTTAATAAAATAACACTTTGTATCAAAAAATTTTATCAACAAAATTATAGAAAATATTATGTTTGAAAAGTCTCTCTGTGCCAGGAGGAAGAATGGTGGAAGAAGAGAGGAAGATGGAGGCATTTTATTAAACTGACCCGCCATAGGCTGGAAACAGTTGACAATGACGTTTATTATTATTATTAACTGTTCCATAGCAGATTTCAGTTAATTTTACTTATATGTTTTGAGTTTAGAAGCGAGTGTTTTATTGGGAATATCTCCTCTGCGTTGATGACCAAACACAGCTCGAAGTAAATGTTGCGCAGCATCTAATGTGAGTTGTGAATCTCGAGTATTCCCAAGTCTGAGATTCACCTCCATCATGTCAAATGCTGATAGACGCCCAGTATTGTACACCTCTTCTATAAGTTGTATTCCTTCTCTCAGGGTGATCCCTCCACGCACTGCACACACACATTTACAAGCAGCACATTAGATTATTAATAGAGAATATACCTCCTCGTAAGCTAACAAACAATAAATAGTATCTCTGTTAGTTTCAAGAGTCCAGCTGAAAATGTTTGTGGTCACTCATATGACTAACATCAAGGCGATTGTGATTTATTTTTGTCACATGGTCTCACCACCCATTTTAATTATACACATGACCACTTATTATGCTAATGTGTCAGGGATGATTTTAGGTGCACCAGCTTTTGCCTGGAGGGAGAGTATAGTTAAATACAGTACAGTAATTAAGACTACCCTTAGTACGCCTGACCTAGATTCAAACCCCGATCTCACCATCACCAACAGTCCATTCTATTGAAGAAGTGACAACTTAGATCATTTAACCACCAAAGTGCATATATATTATATTATGCTCCATCTTGATTCTTTCAGATTTTAATATTCTTTCATTGTTGTAAATAGTGTGACAAATCACACTTCGTGAGAGCTGTCGTCTCTTCTTGGCAGCATTCCAACCTATCTTGGTTTCTCACGCTCACGATTTTTTTTAAACAAATATTTGATTTCAAGTGGGCTATTTTAAATGTCTATTTAATTTTGTGACAATTAACAAGATATATCAATGAAGATGTATATAAAACATGTGTTTAGTACAGTGTATCAACAATGAATCATAATCACAGATTATCATGCATATTTTTTTAAAGTACTTATATGTGATTGTTGTGACTCACTGTTCAGTCGGCCCTTGTATCTTTCCTCCGTACTTGCACAGGCCGCGCCCCTACTGCCTGGATCACTCTACAGTCTATGTTTTCTGAGCCATTTGTAATGAGTTACTCACTGTACTCAGCGCCCATGAGAACTCCTATTTCTATTGGCTCGTTTGATGGCCACTATCGCGCACGTTTTCCCACGCGAATGGGAAGCTCTCTTTTCTCCCATTGGACAAGGCCAGGCAGCAGTGGAGGGTATTTAACACGGTGGTTCCTCGGTCATAAGCCAGTTGGAGAGTGGCTAACCCAACCCAGGTATCCCACCTGTTTGAAAGAGCTAATAAATGGTCGGGTGACCTGGCGGTCTAGGGGTAAGGTGTCAGACTTCTATGCTGGCGGCCGGGGTTCGATCCTCGGTCCCGGCATATACTTATCTGATTACCAAACCCTTCCTTCACCTCTGACAAGACATCTTGTGAATGTGGGGAATGCCAGGCCTCCATCGTGGTTCAGATTCCACATTAATCTGTAGGCCCTTCATTTCATCTCACAATTACCCTATCATTACACATTAGCGTAAGTGCGTATAACCCGAACGGGTAGTAAGACGCGGTGCTAATAATAATAATAATAATAAATGGTCGTGTTTCGTAAAGAGCAATTTTGTCTCAACTCCCTCTCCTTTCGCCATCATCCTTTACCTCCCACCATGACTGACGTTGCAGGGACTCCATCATACCTCCCACCGTGTTTGACGTTGCCGGGCCTCCATCCTACCTCCCACCACGACTAACGTTGCAGGGACTCCATCATACCTCCCACCATGATTGATGTTGCCGGGACTCTATCCTACCTCCCACCACGACTGATGTCGCCGGGACTCAATCCTACCTCCCACCACGACTGATGTCGCCGGGACTCAATCCTACCTCCCACCACGACTGATGTCGCCGGGACTCAATCCTACCTCCCACCACGACTGATGT
>CABFOV010003885.1:0-10574 GCA_902141375.1 Timema poppense | reverse complement strand
AGATTTATCTGATTACCAAACCCTTCCTTCACCTCTGACAAGACATCTTGTGAATGTGGGGAATGCCAGGCCTCCACCGTGGTTCGGATTCCACGTTAAACTGTAGGTCCTCCATTTCATCTCACAATCACCCTACTATTACACATTAGCGTAAGTGCGTATAACCCGAACGGGTAGTAAGACGCGGTGCTAATAATAATAATAATAATAATAATATATGCAAAAGTAAAAAGAGATTTGTTCAAAAAGAAAAAAAAGCATTTTATAAACAGAATTATAGTGAAATTGTTAGCTCAAAACTTACGCAAACGTGAATATAATATTGTTAATATTAGCAGCATTGACATCGTCTTCATTATTATTGTTCATTGTTTTTGTTATAGCACAGCAGCTTACTACCCATTCGGGTTATACACTGAATTACTAGTTACGCTAATGGTATTAGGGTTTAGAAAGGTCATATTTAGAAGGATTGCACTAGCAGCTGCATGGAGGGAAAATAGATAAACATTTTGTAAACATCATCCTCAGTACACCCGACCGAGATTGGAACCTTGATCTCCTCATTATTGGCAGTTTAATCTACTGCAAGAGTAGCGTGTTAGATCACGCAGCCACCAAAACGAGTGACACTATCATTAACAGTGCCAGTGAGTACATGCTCAAGCTAATTACTGGTTTACCAGAATAAACATATTTAATGAAGCATTATTTTACTCATTTTGGTCAAAAATTTTGTTTGCTATAAAAACTGTAAAGATAAAAACCTTAGCCTGTGTTCACTTAATTACTTCTATATTTATAAATGGAGAGCTATCAAACATGGATATTTAATAAAAGCACTGTCGAGCGATTGAGAAAGGACTTAACCAATTTTGCCAGTAAAGGTATTTTAACATACCTTCCAGGGTTATTTTACATGCCACAATCAAAATGGGACCAAGGGATTTATTTTCTCTTTGAAGGAAGTTGTGCTAAGGATTCTTATTGCTCAAGAACAATCCGTTGACCTTGGTTGGGTTTGAACCTACAAACATCGGGCCCTGAGACGAGCACTTTACCCCAAGACTACCGAGGTTAACTGTCGAGATTGTACCTGGTGTTCCAGTGCTGGGGGCCTCCAAAGGGTCCAGACTATCAATATCAAAGCTGATATGGAGCGGGAGATTGCTTGCCGGGTCTATTCTGGACAACGCTTCATGCACTACGTTGACAATACCTAGCTTGTCAATATGATACATACTGTAGGATGCTATCGAGAACTTGTCCATTATAGCTCTAGAAATAAAAATAGAAAAGGATTAGTGATTGTCTAAATGCAGGTGCATTTCCAGTAGATCCTAACTTCCTCGTATATACTCCATTAGCTAAATCATTATACAAGTGTATAACTTGAAAGGGTATTGAGAAATGTTGACTAGTTGTTTTAAAAGGGTGTCCTGTATTATGTCCCTCACATCATGTTAAGTATTGTTGTGATATATAGTTATCTTAACAGTTTAGAAAGCTATGCAATGTCTAATGGAACATTATCTTAAACACTTATATGAGTATTATATTTATATAGCTTCATGTAAAACAACATATTTTATAGTGCTGAATTACAGCTAAGCAAATAATATAGCTTGGATAAAACAAATTAAATTATGTTTCACAAATTATTTACTTATTAAAGAGAAGTTGTGAGAGTTGATATTTTACTGACCAAACTAAGCAAGAAAATTAAGTAATAACTAAAAGTAAATAAGTTCTCACCTCTCCTCCCTATCCACATCTCGGAGAGCGATATACGCCAAGTTCCTGACAGAGAGACTACAGAAACACAACAATGCCATTAAACAAGTAAATATCTATATTTGTTTCATCAACATCTGACATAAAATAAGAGATTCGTTCACTTTATTAAATGGTAAATATATTAAAATTATGATATTATTAAGTATAATTTAAAATTCAATTGATTTATTTATCTCCAATTTAGAATTTTTTCACTATTCATATTATAAAGATGCCATTTTACTGTAAACATGACATAATTTTCTTCCAAATTAATATAATGACATGTGAATTATTATCTTTTTTATTTGAGGTATTTAATAAGCTCTTTCTGAACAGGCTGATTATATCAGCATGAAACCCATTAACTAACTTAAATCTAGAACAGACATAACTCCCAGCCCTGCACCATTAATTTATAACTTTGAAAGGTGAAATTGCTCATTATTTGTCAATGATACATTTTTTGACCATGCCAGGGATTGAATCCGGGACCCTTAGCTCAGTAGACAGACACGCTACCAACAAAGCTAAGGTGCCGGCCCAAATAGTTTTCAACTCATAACTTTTAAAAGCTTATTAGAAAATTTATTTTGAATCAAATAAGCAGTTTGTCAAGTGCAGAGTAAGTAGGACTTTTCTTAACTCTTATTTTCTAACACTGTAAATATTGTTATTTTCCTTGCTTCCGACTGTCATTGACAAAAATAATGTTGACAACTCGAGGGAAAAATGTACACTCTGTTTACGGTCAAATCTTACAAACCTACCTTGATGGGCTCCCCAAAATGCAGGGTAAATGAAGGGTAAATTATAAAAAAAATAGTAGGCACGGTACCCAAAATATGACTATGGGGTGCAGAAAAATTTAGTTTAATGGTACAGTACATCTGTCGAAATTTATTTTGTCTCAAATTGTTCTTCATTCTATTCCAAGTTGGGTATATTTTGATTCAAACATAAAAATAAAATTCCTTTGCGTATGTGTAAATGTAACCCTTAATGACAATTTTGAATAATTATCTATGTTTTTTAAAAGATATATTAATAGAACTACACAAACTAATAAACTACAAAGATTTTTCCTCAAACGGTTTCTCAAGACAATGTGTTTTTTACTCATATGTTTTCATTATAAGTACTTATGCTATGAATGAGCTAATGTCTTGATAATAGTGTCTCTTCTGTGTGGACATTTTTACTTAAAATCTTAAGCCTAGGACCCACTGGGCGATAATTGCCACATTCAAGTATCTAGTGACTCGGCAACATTAGCCGCGGATACACCAACTTGTATCCGGACACAATTATCCACTGATGTTTTGTGTCCACACCTAGCAAACACAGCTCATAAACCCTCGCCACGATGCATCAGCACATCGCTACTGGTGTTGCTGCCGCTTTTATTATAACTAAATGTCGCCAAAAGAAAAAAAGACTTTGGTGAAATAAGAGTTGTTAAGACGAGAGGAGAATAATATTATGTTGACAGCTTCTTGTCAGATCTATTGTTGAATGATGGGTGCGCATTTAAAAAAATTTCATAAGAATGAAGAAACCGGATTGTGAAGAGGTATTTTGTTTGGTAGCGCCCAAAATTTCAAAGCAAGATACCAACTTTTGAGCTGGAATAGAAACGCAATCTATAGTAACCATAAGAAAATCATCACCAAAGTAAAAAAGGAAACACTTGTTGTCTAGGACGAGGAATAGAAATCAACTGGATTAAATTCAAAAGTTGCCCGCAGATACTCGCGCATGGGTCCACAGAGAGCGATGTTTCCCCATTGGAGAAGGGATAACGAGATATTGGCAACATTATTTGATCTTTTACCGCAGGACATTCAGACACTGTTTCCGTGTATCCAGACACACGAGAGACATCGTCGGTCAGTGTGTATCTGGCAATTATTGTCCAATGTGTACTAGGCTTCAGCTATCTTTAAAATTCAAGTTTAGTCATGATAAAATAATTATTTATGTGATAATTTCAGCTTGACATTACTTGAATTTTGAAAATAGTTCACTATATTTTTTAAGACAAGGGTGTTTTTGAATAATTTCTTAGTGCTTATTTCAAAAATGATGACTTTCTATTACATCAGTTGTTTTTTTTCAGAAATCACAAAAGAATGTTTGAATTTTGACAATTTCTTTATCGTATTGAAAGAATGTATGTATTGAAGTTATAGTAAAATACTAATCTTATCAGACTTTTTAATTCACACACATTTTTAAAACACTATTAAAAACTAATTGCTTACACTGTTAAAAGTGTTGAATGGTGCTCTTAAGGTCAAGAAACAAATGACTGAAAGGAAAAATGACCACATGTGAAGGTTTTATTTACAAATTCTCAACACTAAAAAAGCTCCATTGACTGAGCGGCCGCCACCGTTAGCGATGAATGTGCCAAAATTTGTGGCTAGAAAGTGTTATATGTTCAGCACAGAACCCTCTGGCCTTTTCAGTTTTCTAAATCTGAGCTTTTACTTCTTCATTCAAGTAGCTCCTCATTTTGTCCTCACTGGCTGAGTTTGACCTTGTTCCAGACCCACTGCTTCACAAACCAATTTTTAAATTACCGGTGATTGAACCTAGGACTTCTGGGTGTGTAACCAGGACCTCTGACCACTAGACTACAGAGGTGGTTTAATACGTTCAATAATACAAATAATGACATCAACTAAGGTGAGTTGTGGAAAAACAGTTTGTGATAGTAAGAGTGAATGACATTTCTGAAATCAGAATAAAAAACAACTCTTAGTTTACAAACATAGGAGGCCCCACAGACCACAACTAGAGCCTCCGTCGTGCTACAAGACCTTACCTCCTGTTAAGCCAGCTCATGACTGGGAGATCTGGCCAGTACTCGACAAGTTCCTTGGATAGGACAGCCAGTGGCATACCATGAAAATTCCCAGAGGGGGAGGTGTCAGCGGTGTTTATGTCACCATGAGCGTCCACCCATATCACCGCCACAGGACCCCGACTCTTCATGTGAGCATCGATAGTGCCTATACTGATGGAGTGGTCACCACCAAGCGTCACACTCACCCGACCTTCGTTCAAGATATTTTGAACAGTAATGGACACCTGGAGTAGTGTTAAAACTATCATCACATGGCAAACAAACATTAACTGGCAATACATATTTTAAAAAGAATGTATATATAAAATAGCCTTCAAATATAACTAGGGGAATGCAAGGGTTAATTTTTAAATGCAGAGCAAAGTTTTAGACATGCAATAGCAAGAAGAAGTGGAAGTCAAAGATAAAGTTTTTTTTGTCACAATTAAAACAGTAATTATAATTTTAAACTACGAAGGGTGCAGGAGATTTGGAGTGGGATTTTGGGGCACAATGCTCAGAGGATTTATAGGAGCGCTAGTTTCTATAATATAATAAGAAAAAGTAGAAAAGGACAGATCAATGTAATTAAATTAAGGAAAGAATACATATTTTACAAACTATTGTTGAAGGCAGGATATATGGTAGGTACTACATTTTTCAACCAGCACTTTATTTTATAAATTTGTACATATGAAGTTTTACTCACCACATTGCCCGTAGTGAGCAACAGCTGCGAGATTGTTTTAAAAATTGAAGCTCATTAAGTGTTATAGATATTTAGTTTATTTGAGGTATTTAATGTGCATTTTCTTAACCAAATAATTATATCAGCAGATGGTTTTTAAATTAACTTAAATTTATAACAGACGCAGCATCCAGCTGCTGCCTTTAATTCATCATTGCTAAAGTGGAAACCCTTGTTTCACTAATGATAAACTGTTCAACCATGCCAAGTATTGAACCTCGGACCCTTAGCTCAGTAGACTACTGACTGAGCTAAGGTGTTGGAGAATTATAATGGAAATACTGTAACTTAAAATTTAGTAAATTCTGTATCAAAATGATATTTTTAATAGACAATACAAGGATTATTCAATTTGTTTAAGCAAATTCATAGACAAATATATAAAACAAACTTGAAGTGTAGATTACTGAGAAGAATGGCATTCACGTTAATCCACCATTTATTTTATGTCTAGTGAATAACTATCCACTCCTATTCGAATATAGTTATCAAGATGTTTATCTGTGAGCCTACTACGGTATTTATTTTTCAGCACCTTCAGTTGGAAATGATAACTCGAACCGGCAAAGTAGAGTAACACCTTCACTTTGAGTGCAACAGGAACCATAACTATCGAGACCACACATGTCCTGAACTCGAGACAACCCACTTTGGGAAGTGCAACATATATTTCTCACATGAACTACAGAAAATGCCATCATGAGCCAATGGTAGCATGAGATCAACAGCTTGGCAACCCCTGACAGAGACCATTTTACCACTAAGGTGGGTGAATCAGGGATGAAAGTGCTGAGGTGTCATCAAATAAGTGATAAAAGTAATCAGAGCCAGTTACAAAGTGACTAAAAGTGACCATACTGTGTGTAAAAGTGACTAAAATTGACGAGAATGCATACAGATACTATAAGAAAAAAAGTCAGTTAAGATAAACATTCATATTCATTTTTAAAAAAAGATTTAAAAAATAAAACTGTACTTTATTTTAGGTTTTTATAAATCAAAGAATGAAATTATTAAAGACGATTTGGTTTTTAAACTTTCTTTTAAGTGTTGTTTGCCTCATTTATTCATTATTTATTCATTTAAAGGCCTAGTTGGCAAACACTTTTCTGCAAATTATTATCTTTATAAGCCTTATACACTGGTAATCTTTCTTTTGGTTTCGTAAACATTTTATTTAGTTCTGAACTATTATTCTTCTTAAAATTTTCACTTCTCTTTTTAACTTTAAATTCTTCCAGGAATATTTGATGGCTTGTGTGTGTGTGTGTGTGTGTGTGTGTGTGTGTGTGTGTGCGCGCACACCTTGTATATAGTTATGATAAGAACAATATTTATAGTTACTGATGACCAAGGATATAAATCAAGAAGATGTACATATATGTGAAATACAACATTTTTGCGAAAGTACTATAATAAACTGGCTGCTCACCTCTTTAGTCCAAGCTGCCACAGCTTCCAAAGAATGAATTTTGAAAGTATCATGTGGTAAGGAAGAGACACCCAAACAATTTACATCACCCCAATCCTTCACATCAATACCTGTTTCAAATTTTTAAAGCATTAGTTTTATGTTCACAAAATACATTGGGGTATGCCTACATTAAATAATATAGCTTAAATTAAATTATATTTGTCCAAGTAATGCACAAAACTGAATTGAGTTGATACAGTAGTGAAGGATAACTTAGTCATCTAGCATCTTCTTAATTGATGTAGTGTAGAAATTTTATGGTAATATTATGATACAGTTAAATCAAGGCATATAAAATATATTTACCTGCCTTGGTGGTGTAGTTAGCTAATGCGCTAGTCATGTTGAGCTAGACTGCCGAGGATGGGGAGATCAAGGTTCGAATCTCGGTAAGGTAAACTGGGGGTGGTTTTACCTAAATGGTTTTCCACTCTCCCTTTACACAAATTCAGATTCACTTCCTCTAAATTCAACCCTCCCAATTCCTAATCCATTAGTGTAACTACTACTTGAGCATGTAACCCGAACAAGTAGTAAGACGTGGTACTAAATAATAGTAAAAAACTAGTAATATTTGAATAAACTGGTGCCATGTGTAGTGGTTAGTGCACCTGGCTATGAGCCTAAGGGTCCTGGGTTTGACTACCGGCTGGTACCTTGGTTGGGTTTAAGTTAGGTTGTGTTTTACTGGTTCCACACCCTCATACTCGCTATATCACGAGCCTCCATGAAAATGATTTACAATTAGTATGTTCGGGAGTCCCCTGGGCAATGACACATTAGTACTGGCTAATCTTTTCACTACTGGGCTACTAATGATGTAGCCAAGATGCACAATATTATTACTAATGTTTAAAATTTTCCACGCCTACGCTTAGAACAAACCTTAATATGGTATAAATTAAAATGAAACTTCTTTATTTAAATAATATGATATTTAAATGCAACTAACAAATATAATATCTATTTTGAAGAAGACACAGGAGAGGTGGATAGAAAACATATAAAAGGGGATGAACACAAAATGGCTTTTACAATGAAAAGAAGAACACATTTCACACTTTACATTGCTGCCACTGGACAAAGAGGTAATGGCTGCCTTTTGAAGAAACCCGATCATCACCGCCCAATCCCCCCAACCTAACTCCCATTTTCCCGGAACTCATCGGGAGGTAGTGAAACGCACAACACAACTTCCTAAAAGAGGAAACCAAACTACACAAATGGGAGGAAAAAGAAAATGGTAAATGGTGATAGGACACTTAAATATAAACATATAAAAGGAATAACATTAAGGACGAACACAGTAAAAGAACATTGGACGCGAAAATAATATCGGTTTAAGGAAAACCTCTTTTCAAAATATACATTACAGGTTACCTCAAAAAGTGAACAGAAGTTTTCTTTAAATAGATATATTACATAACTAATAATAGATTAGCATTTTAATCCATTATTCTTTATCCAAAACTTCAACCTAGCTAAAAAGTTTTTTTTCAATATTATATCTAATTAAATAATGGTTACTTAGCTATTCCAAACAATTGATATGATATCAACCCATTTATTTAAATATGTCATAAAAGGCAACAATGTAATTTAATATAGCTAATAAACTAGCAAGATAGCCCCTGGTGTTTTCAGACATGTTTCAATAGGCCTAGTCATCTTAGTTCTGTTAATATAATAATCAATTTATCTTAACCTGCTTCGGTTGTCACATGGTCAAAGAGGTAATTCTCTCAATAGACTAGACTGCTGATAGCAGGGAGATCATAGTCTGAACCCTGGTAGGGTGTAATGAGTGTTTTTTTCTTACATGGTTGTTAACCCTCCTTCCACACAAATGTGGGTACACTTCCCCTAAATTCAGCCCTCCTCGTGCCTAACATTTTAACTTAGTTATAGAACTGTACATAAAATGCATATGATCCAAAAGTGAAGTAAAATGTGGCGCTAAAAAAAATTAATTGTATTATCAAATATTCTATCAATATTAATGGTAGTGTTGTTAATATAATAATCCCTTATATCATCAAACATTCCATCAATATTAATGGTAGTGTTGTTAATATAATAATCCCTTATATCATCAAACATTCCATCAATATTAATGGTAGTGTCCTTAATATAATAATCATTGTTTCTTAAAACAAGGCAGCAATGGATTTAATGAATAGATATCATCATACACACAGACTTTATTCCTGCTATTGTAGTAGCCATGCCATAAATACATGAGGTGTGCAAACTTACCTGAATCTTGCATTTGTTTAATCATACCAAGGCTTCGAAATGTTGCAGGAAATTCACCCACACCCTTTTTATCCTGAAAGAATATGCATGTCCAATTTGTAGGCCTATACCATTTTTATAGTTATCAATATTTAAAAGAATAAAATTGGTTATAGCAATTATTAAAAAATAACTTAAATTAACTGTATACATGGGTTAAAATATATTATATTCAGTTGTGTGAATTGCAATTTTATATGCATTATATATTATTTCTGGGAATCTATTTTAATTTTCCAAAATATACCATTACAGTTAAAACATTATAATGTTAATATAGGGATTACCACTGTAAATGGATGGCAACCATTCACAAGCTTACATTCTATTTATATTAAATATATTCTTCTAAAATTAGGTGTTTGTTTTTTGTTGAAAAATTTTTTTCATACAGTACATTAAGAAACGTACCTGTCCCTTTTCAAAGGGTGCTCCTAGAAGTCCATATGTGTATTTCGCTTTCTCTGTGCCAAATGCCCTTGGATGGTTAATACTATTCGCACCACCAGGCTTGAAGTAGCTCATATTTGAACTATAAAAATATTATTTTCTATATACTAAATGACCAAGAAGCATAAAACAATAATTGGTTGGTGAATCTTTCTCACAAAGTAATCACATAGTTTGAAAATGCTATACAATATAATGCAAAACATGGTTTATTCTAATTGATAAAAAGTTTCATATATATTTTAATTAAATCACATTTTTCTTCTCGTTCGGACTATACATAAATGTACTAATTTTGTTAATATGTTAGGTTTGAGAAAGGTTGAATTTGGAGGAAGTGTACTCACATGTTCATGGTGGGAGAGGGAAAAACCATTTAGGAAACACCCTTCTGAGTACACCAAAATGAGAATCAATCTCAATATCTCCATCATGACATTAAGTAAGGTCTATCACTCAAACATATATTATAAATTTTCCTAATATTAAATTGTATTTACAGATTTCAATGGGCAAACTCCTTAGGACAAAGGTTCCCAACCCCAATTCATAGTTTTGGAAGTGTGGCCCCAAATTTTCTAAGGTTTTAATTTATTCTAGCTAATATATAAATATACAGTAAAGAAATTATGTGAAAATAAGCCACTAGGATGGTGTTTGAAGACTAGCTGCAATGTATTTAGTTAGCCTTGTTGCCTGCCTTTATTATTTTATGATATTAGACTCACAAATTGCTGATATCATCCCACCATTATTGAACTACTTTGTGTATATCTTTAATAGAATTGCCTAACACATACACACTCACATTACCCGCATGTCATTGTTATTCTACATGTATAATGTGTGACCCGGCATTTTTGGTATTTAATAATAATATATCAGGATTTGTAGGCCCTATTGATATAGTTGTATTGGCAACTCTGCAAAGTTTGTGTTATGTTGGCTATCTCTATTTCATACTCCCTGTAACTGTATCT
>CABFOV010003884.1:47569-59579 GCA_902141375.1 Timema poppense | reverse complement strand
GCCAATCAGAGAGCAGGAGGAGTGGTCACGTGACCAAATCCAACCACTAGCAGCTCTGTACTACCCGGTCACCCTAACTACTCTTCAATGTGAGAGGATAAACATTTGTAATTATTCCCCTTTCCTCACAAACAGCCGCAAAAATCAGCCATTACAGAAATATTTTTGCGAGCCCCCCGGAAGTTTTCATGAACTCCCAGGGGGTTCGCGAACCATAGTTTTGAAACCACTGTGCCACAAAATATATCGGCGTTTGGCAAGGCCACATCAGAAGCTCAACTAGGTATATTTACTTTGTATGATCAATTCTAACGAAGTTGGTCTACAAGGTGCGTTACATCAAACATGAGCTGTGACCTCATAAAGGTCAAACAGACCGAAATTATATCTAGTATTAATGAAGCTTCTGTGGCAACATATAATTACGTTTAGTGTTCAGTGATGACTTGTCATTTGAAGAAGTAGGGTTTGTATGTCAAAATATAAACTATATGATCTTATTTATAAAGGTTACAGCCAAGGTCAAAGTGATGATGGTGCAATACTAAAACTTCAGGCTGATTATATGCTAGATTCCTGGTGATGGGAAAGTTTAAGTTCGAATTTCATCCAGATATACCGAGGATGGTTTTCAACACTTGATTTTGGTATTCCTCTCTCAAAGTGAATATCTTCTGAGCTATATTTCCATTCTTTAGCCCTTATATCAGGTCATTAATAATTTTGGGTATGAAAATAGAGATTTAAAAATGGGTTTATGTGTGAATATACTATAGGAATGTATAAAACAAATTATAAATTGATGTAAAAAGATATTTTTATAGGTATACTTAATTGAAAAGAGTGATCAACTATTCAAGGATGGTTCATATCCTAAGGTTTGCCCAGCTATAGTAATTTAAATGTTAACTACGGGATCCGTTTTAAAAAGTTTAAATCTGCCATCAGGCGAATAAACGCGGAGCATCACGAATAACCCTCGGGCCCTCGCTTCAAGAGCACGGAAAGCGTGTCTTGGCAACATGGCCAGCTCGGCTGTCGTTGCGAGCCGGTGAGGCCGCGCCCCCTGGTCGGGCCAAGCAAGACAAGGGTCTTCATGTGAGGAAGGGAGAAAGAGAATGACTTGTTTCACCAGGTGAGAGAGAGAGTGGTCTGACCAGAAGAATTCGCCGTACCTTCCAGTCATGTTCCAGAGTGGTTTGCATATGAATCAGGCATCAGACTAAAGACTGTATCACGAGTGCGTGGCCACAGCGAACATGCATGTGTGGTTTCACAAACAACTCATGTCCTTTATTTGACTGTGTACTTTATCATTATCATCATCGAGATTATTAGCGCAAAACTTAATTCTAAGGAAGGTACTGCTACTTAGTCAAGAATCCTTACCACTCCCTAATGGTAGTACATGATTTAAAAAAAATAAAAATGCTTCAAACTTCAAAGGATTGAGTTGAAAAAAGATAAATCACAGTTCCCCATGTATTTCATAGTTTAAATAAACTAATTTCAGCATAGGCCGTGTACTTCGAATTATAAATACTATCTCGTTTACAAAAAGTGGCTGGATTTTCAGTCCTTGACACTTTATTATATTCATTAGGGCTTAACATAACAACCATTACTTTTGATTTTACATGTTCCGTTATCAATAATGTCCACGTAAAAGTGCTCGTAAAGTTAACGCAAGTTCTTCCTTCCAGCTAGTAAACATAAAGTGCACATTAAAACATTACACACTAAAAGCGATTGTTGTTATCAAAGTGAGGTTACATTTATTTATCTTCTGAAATGGGTGATTTATGATGATTCTGACTCCAAGCTAATGCATAGGATTGTTTATTTTTAACCGTTTATATTTTTATATTAATTCTACAAGTAACAATTCCCCTACTTTGATAAAATTTACACTTCATTTTCTTTAATTATTTTCAATGAACATTTTAGAAGAAGAAAAAAAAGGTAGCAGATAAACTTACAACGACTGTTCATGATTAATTGTACCAACTTAGGTTTGCCTTGATGTGTTTTCAGAATGGCTCTATAGACGTGTTAATAACTTGCTGCTATTCTCTATGGTCAAATTAAGCCAATCAAATGGATTGAAACAAATCTAACTCTCTGGTAAGGTTTACTATAAGAACTTATGGAAGGCACCGTTTATTCATTTGACGATCACATAAAAACAGTAGGCTATTGTATACACAGCGCCAAGTTTAACCAACGGTTAGACTTTGCGAGCAGTTAAGTTGCGATTACTTTGACGAGACATTGTAATATTGGGTCATGTTTCACTGTTAACCAGTTGTGTTGTGTTATGAACTGTTACAAGAGGAAGACCGCTACTTTCCTAGGGCTCCAACAAGATAAGTATCTATAGTCAACTTGTTTTTGGTTCTGGATGGTGCTGTGATAATCTAAAGGAATTAAATTTAGGATTGCTTATGCCCATTTCTTATCCATATTTGAATTTTGAGTGAAATGATTCGAGAAAAGTAGGTAAGAACTTATATGAGCTAATAGCTTGAAATGCTTGAATTTGTTGATTCCATCACATATCTGGGTTTAACTATCGATAAGCATCTGCTATGGGAAAGACACGTTAACACTGTTAAAAAAAACTAATCCCAGTCGCTGGAGCTATAAGTAGGTGTGCATATATATTAAAAAATTATGTTAAACTTTAACTTACTACCTACTCAATGGTTCATTCACATTTAAATTATAATATGAGACCCGCCTCGGTGGCGTAGTTGGCTAACGCGTTTGTCGTGTTGAAGCTCGACTGCTGAGGACGGGGAGATCGAGGTTCGAANACCTACTCAATGGTTCATTCACATTTAAATTATAATATGAGACCCGCCTCGGTGGCGTAGTTGGCTAACGCGTTTGTCGTGTTGAAGCTCGACTGCTGAGGACGGGGAGATCGAGGTTCGAATCTCGGTCGGGTGAACAGGGGTGGTTTTTCCTAAATGGTTTTCCACTCTCTCTCCACGCAAATGCGGGTTCACTTCCTCTAATTCAACCCTCCCAATTCCTAAGCCATTAGCGTAATTAGTACTTAAAGCGTATAACCCGAACGGGTAGTAAGACGCGGTGCTAAATATTATTATTATTATTATTATTATATGAGCAATATCTAGTGTCATGCAACAAATTCAAGACTAAAATAGATTATTAGCTCTCCAAACTAGAATAATTAGAGCCCTTTTTTATCTCTTACCATTTAGTAAATATAATTCTCTGGAGATTTATACTCATTTAGAGTTAATGCCACTCGAAAAATTGATTATTTACCCCGAGTGAGCAAAGTCTCTTCAGATTGTGTACATACAAACTTTTTAATAATTTAAAAAAAACTTGTTTTAAACACTTTTGTTAGATAAATCTACACTTTGAATTAAAATTAATCATCTCAAAAAAAAAATTGAAACGCTATTTTCGTTAAGTGTTTGAAAAAATTTTAAGCATAGGTCCGTGAAGAACGCAAGCTCATTTGTGACGTGCTTGTTTTATTTTAAAACAAAAAAAACTATAAATTTTTAGTTTATAGGTATAAAAACCTGAACCTCCCTCGGATACGTTCAGGCACCCTTTGAGCGCAATTTGTTCTTGAGTCTCTGCTGGCGTGAAACCCAGACTTGTGGACACACTATATGAAGGTAGTGAAATTTGGTTAATAATACTTATTATTATATATAAGTATAATTATACATATACACATACATAGTATCAATGCCGATAAACCATTGCAAGCAATATGGTGACATTTTGTCAATAGTAAGAGCAGAAAGAATTGTTATATTTTCAAAACCTTCATTTCTATTGCAAATTTTGGGTGACCTGGTGGTCTAGGGGTAAGGTGTTGGACTTCAGTGATCGGGGTCCGGGGTTCAATCCTCGGCCCGGCACAAATTTATCTGATTGCCAAATCCTTCCTTCACCTCTGACAAGATGTGTATTAATCACAGCTTGTGAATGTGTGGAATACCTGGCCTCCACCATGGTTCGGATCCCACGTTAAACTGTAGGTCCTCCATTTCATTCTCACAATCACCCTACCATTACACATTAACGTAAGTGCGTATAACCCGAATGGGTAGTAAGACGTGGTGCTAATAATAATATTGCAAGTTTTGATATTATCTGCTAGTTTATATCAATTAGACAATCTA
Source organism: Timema poppense (assembly GCA_902141375.1). Classification (NCBI taxonomy): domain Eukaryota; kingdom Metazoa; phylum Arthropoda; class Insecta; order Phasmatodea; family Timematidae; genus Timema; species Timema poppense. Next base: position 55,404 of record CABFOV010003884.1, on the reverse strand, counting down.
AGGATTGAAAATGAACTTTATTTTAGAGGGAGTTCACCCACATTCGTGTTGAGAGAGGATGGGAAAACCATTTTGAATAATCACTTATAGAAACTCCCTTAATGTGAAAGGTTGCAGTCTTACCTTGACTGTTCATACTATAGCCCTCATGTATAGGTTATACCATAGTGGAGCCATGCAAGGTTATCTTATTACCTTTCAGGGCTAACGAAGTGTATCCTACATGGCCCAGAATCCTGCCTTTCAATGGATAAGCCTTTCAATAATGGATAGAGAGGAAATTAACCTTCATTGGTGTGGTAGTATTATAGAATAGTCACATAATAAGAGCCACCACCACCAATCCAACAGCGACCCCAACCCGTCAATGGTTACCGAGTGCAATGTAAATCTCAAGGCTGCGTGCACCATCGTAGTATGCAGATCAGTCACAAGAGACTCCAATAGTTCGTGGAAAGGTTCCCACTCTATAACCATCCAGTGATGACGTAGCTATCCACATCCTCAATAATATCATATTAGAAGAGAAGCTACTTGGCCGATAACCAAACAGGAAAACTGGACCCATTCAACGAGAATACGTTGAGCATACACAAGTGACGTGGAATGCCAATTACGGTCCACCCCCAGCCATGACTCAGATACACTTTGACCTTATAATACAATTGGACAAGCCGTTTTTTTAGCACCAAGTCTTACTACACATCCGGGGAATATACGCTTATGTACTAATTACGTTAATATGAGGATTAGCAAGGTTACATTTTGAAGAATTGTATCCACATTTGCGCGGAAATGGGAAAAAAAAATTATTGGAATACCCATCATCAGTACTCGACCGAGATTCGAACTTTGATCTTCCCGTCATCTGCAGTCTAGTCTCTTGCGAGAGTGACGCCTTAGACCAATCGGCCACCGAGGCTCGTGACAAGTAATTAATTACATGGACTGTCAAATTGTAACTTTATTCATTCATTTCCCTTATAGATTCTTCGACACACTAAGAGCTTGGATTGTATGAAGACTTGATCAAATTTAAATATACGTTAATAAATTACACTTGGTCATGGTAATCAAAACTGGGACCCTTTATTCAGCGTTCAGACCCTCTGCCACTGAGCTAACATACACATCTCGATTACCATATGAGGAAACAAGCTTACCTTAGTGGACATAATGAAGACTAAAAGGCATGTAATTTTATTATTTTGTGCACCATATCTCACTACCTGTTCGGTCTATCCGCATATCAATAAGGTAGGGATTTGGAAGATAAAATTTTGAGTAAATATACCCAAATTAGTGTGGTAGGAGAGATGACAAACATTTATGGAAAACCACCCCCTAGTAAACCCTAAACAGAGATTCTAACCCCAATCAAATATACTTTTTTAAATCACTGTGAAAAATGTTTAGTTTAATGTCTTATTACAAAACAAGAATCCCAATAATAAGCACATAAGTAGATTTTTCGAAATGTTTGAATGAATTATATTGTTATATCTAATCAATTTTTTTAAACAAATCTATTTAAAATTTTCAGGCATCTTTAGTATATCCTAAATGTAGATATATTTGAAAAAGCCATATTTATATTTTTGAGTGTACTTTTAATTTTAATATTATTGACAATATATTTTAACAAACATTTTATGTTTTTAGGGCATGAACATCCTAGCTCTCATTATAAAACATATAGTAGTGTAATCCATTTAGGTATGTCTAATATATGTGTACATAAATGGAGTGTACACAGACACCCACAGTGGGTGACCGTAGCCACATACAGTCTAGTGCAAACTTGGATGTTAATAGTACAAATTTTACCCGCTTCAGTGGCCGCATGGACTAACGCGCCACTCTCGCTACTATCGATGATGGGGAGATTGAGGTCGAATCTCAGTCGGATGTACTGATGATAGTTTTTCATTCTCCTTTCACGCAAATGCGGGCGTAATTCCTCTAAATATAGCCTTCCTAATAACTAAAATAATTTGCTTAATTAGTAGATAAACGTATAACACGAAAAAGTAGTTAGACGTGTTGCTAAAAAAGGTCTGGTTTAATAGGAAGAACTCTATAGAAAATATCAACTTTTTTTGCTGTAAATATTGATAGCATTATATTACATTATTACTGTTATTTTATAGTTAATGACAATATCCATCAAAAATCACAGCTGCAAATCACATGACTTGATATACCCTAATACATTTTCTAGAGAGTATATTAGGCTAAATATACATAAATCAATCATATAGAGTGTTGAAAAACGAATGGAAACGGGGAAGAGGTAGGGGACAAAATGTGCTAGCAAACACTAAATTCAAACAAATGATGGTTGCGAGTAACCTTTTTCGATAAAATTTGCAAATAAATAAATTCCAGGGCAAATGGTTTATATTCGCTAAATAATACCTGGTCTAGCAGACCCAATGTTAGTTACAGATTCAACAACCAAGCGCTGTAGTCAATAAGTGAGTGTTAGAAGAGAAATGGAATCGTTTTTACTTTATGTAAGTAGCTCATTTGATATTGTTTCGGGTGTTAATGCCTTTACGAAAGATTAAACTGAAGTTATATCAATTGCATTTGTTCCATTTAAATAGTTTCATATTTCTTGTGCACATACACTCAGAATTCACCGGCCCAGTGAACAAAACTTTTTTTTTATTAATTAATAACGAAAATCTCTCCACCAGGATTTCTAGTGTTTCCCAATCCTAGTAAAAATGTATTTAATATTCAATAAACAATCCCCTCTCTCTAAACAACAAGTAGCCTTTAAGTAAAGGATTAATAGAGAGCATCATGACGCCCTGCCTTCTTATTAATTAATACCATATCTGTGGTTTATGTAGGTAGAATAGGGATCATCCTTTTAAATTTAAATCAACCGTACCAACTTGAGTCCATCCGTTAGATTGTTCTTCATATATTTATAGATTCAACGGCTTGTGTTCCAGCAAGCTCTCTTTGTATCTAGATAAAGTCACAAAGAGGAGGCACGTGGTAATGTGGGCGTATCTTGAACTATGGCGGAGGTGTCCCTTATAGACAACAATAGGTCAAGAGGGGGACCCCCACCCAACCCTAGTCTTTACTCTACAATAGAGGTAACAAAAGAAGACCACACCTCGACACTCAGTTGAACGTTTCTCACGTTCCGGATCAACGAACACATCCTTACACCCCCTCTCCGGGGTAAGTGGACCTCTTATGGTAGAGGATAGAGATGGACCTTATCCAGTATACATTTGAACCAAAAACTACCAATAAATTTTACCAAAAAATGTTCCTATAGTAGTTTTATATAAACGATTTACGAAGGTAGTTTATGCATTCGTTAAAGCTTTTTTTTAGCCTACTACAATAATTGAGTATTAAAATACCCGGTCCACAAGACCGGGAAACTTCGACACTTTCACCTTTAACGAATAAGGGCTGTATCCGATAGTGAGTGTGAGCTGAAATCGCTTCTATTTCATTATAGGAGCTCATTTTGATATTTTTTTATAATATAAACGGTCTTAGGATAATTTAAATTAAACTAAAGTGTAAACTTTAAAAGTTGGAATCTCTCACGTGTACCCATTAAAAAAAAGTTCTATGTAGCATTTCTAAGTTAGTTCTCTTTCTTATCATCAATGCTGTACATGGACATAAAATGAAATGCGAGCGTAAGCATTGTGTGTATGTAGAATATAAAGAGAGTATCAGGGAAGAGGAATTACAAGATTGTGTAGTATACTATACAACCCACGTACCACACCCACTTTAAATCAATTAAGTAGGCAACACTGTTAGATGATAAGATAAAAACATTATTACGTTTTAAAAAGGAACTAAGCAAACAAATAAAAACAACACGAGGGGTAGGAAAGAGACATCTCCAACAGCACCATTAAGGGTGGTTTCCTTCCTTCCTCTGGATGAATGCAGGATTGTCATTAACAACCACCCCTTGTGCCCTGCTCCCATGAATGGGATAACCTTGCTGGAATCCATATTCCCTAGTGTCACGCACAGATAGCTGAATATTACCCATTACATTCGCATTGCACTTAATCGTTAATGTCGTTGAGGTGCAAAGATTTCTAATCACGACCAGGTGCAATGGGGATGTTTTCACACATATTATTACTGTGGTTTCCCCGTCCATTATTCACTACAATGCAGGTACAAATCCTCTGCACATCGTAGCTGAAAAAATTAGAAAAAGTCACCAAGGAGGCTGATTAACAACGGAGTACTTGGACGCGTTGCAGAAGTCCAGAAATTTCACGTTATTTAAGATGTGGTTTTTCTACCCCAAATTATGGCTCAAGCTTAAATGGTGATAAAATGTATCAACTGATTCCTATTTAAATTATTGAAATTATTTCTCTCCAAACGAAGTTTTACGTGACATCGCAATTACAAAATTGCAATTATAAAACCAAAGAAAATTGTTGAAAACATAGAGGCCTATATAGCCAAGGCCCTGAATTTATTGAAAGAAGAATGATAACAAAAATGACCTAAACATTTTAAAAAAGACTTAAAACGTTACAAAAGTAGACCTAAAAAGTTTAATAAAAAAAATTCTAATGAATTCACACGACTAAATAAACACGCACTTTACAAATTTAAACTAAAAAATATACATGCAAAAAAAACTTAAGCAATTAAAACCTGAAACACTGCTAAATATGAACAGTGATTAACGAATATCTGCTTCAGAAGTAATAGCCCCCTTCCCGTTCTCAACATTGCCCTTCTAGTACTCTACTTTGCTACTTGGGAATTTTTATAATTTCGAAATGCTTAGAGTTGGGAAAAACACTGGTTCACCCCCCACACACACAAAACAAATCGTGCAACGACGCTGGATATAGCACCTCTAAAGTCTAGATAATGTTTTGCAAGATACAACTACTTTTACTGTTGCTAATGAAGAAAAGAAGACGAAGGAACAGAAGAATGAGTATACATCTCCACGTAAGGACAATAGCTTATATTATACATTATCAGATGAACTGTGCGCCGACGAAAATAAATTCAATTATTTCCAGATGTCAAGATCATCATTCCATGAACAGGCTACATCAAGTTTTATATGGACTTTTAAAGAATTTAAAAAAATTAAAATAAATATTAATTGATTTTATAACGTTCTTTGAATAAATACTTATGTAATCCCAATATATTGTTTAATTATAAAATGCAAGGGGGATCCTCGAATGAGGTCAGTTTCATGCAAATGGCTCCTTAGTATAAACGACTACATTTGAAACCATAACCCCCCACACCCCAAACCTCCCAACATCGTGTGAAAAAAAAAGGTTTCACCCGAATTTCTGGGTCGGTTTCACGCTCTGCAACTCGATGGAAACTGTTTCCAACCCCAAAATCGATTGCAGGCTACTATGAACGCTCCCATTTGAACCAATGCATTTTAGTTTCACGTGAGTTTCCTAGTATAAAGGCATTCTAAGGTATTACTACATGGGGCAACTTGTTGCGCGCAACTAGTTGACAAGAGTGTTTACCGACTCTTGTAGCTGCACAAATTGTTAAGTGCAACTGGTTGCTGCCACCATTGGTGAGCGTCATCTCGGGAAAATGGCGTCGAGGAATGAGAAACTATTTTTGTTTGCCTTGCTTATAAAAAAGAAAAGACGAGGGCCAAGAAAGATGTACGCATGTACATATGATGTTATCTTCAAGACGGGATAAGTGTTTGTACTATACGTCATTTGAGGATATGTGGACAATAACACTTTTTTAATTAGTTTCGTATGTCTAAATAATCTTTTTATTATAATTGCTGAACTATATAAAAGAAGATTTCGACATTCAAATGAGAAGGAGTATTCCACCAGAATTTGCAGCTGCGCATGCAATTAGTTGCATAGTGTAATAGGTTACATTTAAAAGAATGCCCCAGCTTGAGTGCGGACAACTAAAATGTGACCATGCTATTTCACTTTATGGAACTTGTCTGCAACTAATTGCCGACCATGCAACCGAAGTTTCATCGTGTAATGACTTTCATTTAAACCAATGCTCCTCACATTTTCGTCAACTAGTTGCATACAACTAGTTGCCTCGTATGTACATAAATCTTCCTTGGCCTGCGTCTTCTCTTTTTATAAGCAAGGCAAAAATAAATAGTTCCTCATTCCTCGACGCCATTTTCCAGAGATGACGCTCACCAAAGGTTACAACAACTAGTTCCACGCAACAAGTCACCCCGTTTAATAGGGCCCTAAGGGCTTAACTCTCGCAAATGACTATTCTGTCAACGACGGGGAGATCAAGGATCAAATCCCAGTCAGTTATACTGAGGAAGGTTTTTACTAAATGGTTTTTTAATTCCCTCTTCATGCAAATGTGAGTACACTTTCTCTTGAATCAAATTTATACATCGCTAACACATTAGAGTAGTGCATGTGTGGTGAATGTATATGAGTAGTAAGATGGGATGCTAAAATAAATCAATATTTTAAAATAGTATGTTTCAAGGTCGTCTGATAGAGTTAAGGTCATTCGAGCATCAAAATGTTGTTGCAAAGTTTTTAACAAGTGTATAATAAGCTATAAATAATGATCCAAAGATTTAAAATCATAACATTTCACGAGTTACAAGGGCTCAAACTTGTTATGTTATGCTTTTTCCGTACCATTATTAAGGTAAAGTAATTAATGTTTGTTGCTAAAATGTAGTATAGGCCTAACTGTTCATATGAGGTGTACATAATAAAACATTAATGTTAATAACATACTAATGACATTAATAGCATATATAATTAATTTTAAAATAAAGTGTTTTTTTTTACATCCACTACCAGCCTGTGGTCTGGGTCACTTTTTTATTCAAGCCATATTTTTCCACTTACGGCTTTTAGACCTGCCGTAACTTCATATGCTACATAATCTAACTTAAGATTAGAAGAGAAACGACATCCAGTACCCAGCTGTTAATTTATCACTGGGAAAGGGCAAACCCACATTTCACCAATGTTAAATCTTTCAGCCATGCCGGGAATCGAACCCGGGACTCTCTGCTCAGTAAACAGACATACTATCGACTGACGACTGAGCTAAGGTATAGGATTGATTAATATGTATCAATATGTGATAAATATTTCATATTAATATTATTACTCTAATTATTGCAATAAAATAGTTATATTATTAATTTTATTATTTCATGTGTACACCTCATATGACTGTCTAGTTATTAATTTCAGCTCCATACATTAATTATGCCTACCTTAGTACGCAAAAATCATAAAATAGCAAGTTTGACCCCTTATATTTTGTGAACGGTAATTGTTTGAAGCCAGTAAATCACTATTTATAACTCATAATGATACACTTGTTAAAAGTTTACAATAAATTCTTAGTGGGCGATTTACCTTAAGAGAAAGTGATGTAGTCTTAACCCTCGTATCCGCCTTATAGCTCCCCGTTTGCTGCGTTAGATATTCACATGCCTCAGCCTGAGGCAAGTGTGCAAGTGTCTGAGGACGTAAACGGGTGTATACCATTACATCGCAAGTCCATTACATCGCATGTCCATTACATCGCGTTTTAGGAACAAATACATTGCAGGTCCATCACGTCGCATTTCCCCCACCTCTCTATACCCAGCCAACCCTACTATGACGTACAACCAATAGGATTGAAGGGGCGTATATATACCATTACATCGCATGTCCATTACATCGCGTTTTAGGAACCAATACATTGCAGGTCCATCACGTCGCATTTCCCCCACCTCTCTATACCCAGCCAACCCTACTCTGACGTACAACCAATAGGATTGAAGGGGCGTATATATATATATA
>CABFOV010003884.1:22956-47068 GCA_902141375.1 Timema poppense | reverse complement strand
TAATGGACATGCGATGTAATTGTATATATACGCCCCTTCATTCCTATTGGTTGTACGTCAGAGTAGGGTTAGCTGTGTGTAGAGAGGTGGGGGAAATGCGACGTGATGGACCTGCAATGTATTTGTTCCCAAAACGCGATGTAATGGACATGCGATGTAATGGACTTGCGATGTAATGGTGCCCACCCGACGTAAACATGTTTACTGCCATTCCAGCCGAGCTCACGTCACTCTAGCGCGCGCGCGTCTGTGCAAGGTGATGAATAAAACTACCTCATCTGGACTGTAGAAACGCGCACCATGCTATCACTAGAGATTATCAAGGGTGACCACATTACATCGCAACACTTTCCGTTCCTTATTGACTCTCAAGGGATGTTTTGGAGTTGCGGTCTCACTTGGATGAGTGGAAGTTTCAGTTTTTATTCCAGGCGAATTCCGAATTAGCTACACTTTATGATGCTATCTCTCTTCACGCTAAAGCAATCAGTTATTCTATTAAAGGTATATTTTTCAATCATACAAGACTTTAATTTAGCAATCTGTGCTTTGTGTCTTATTAACATGGCTTATACCCTTTATTAAGTTTTAAAATTCCTTTGCCTTTACAGATTTTCCAGATGAAAAGATTGTGCATTTTTCATGGTATTTAATATACGATATGATTAGAATATGTCGTTATTTTATTAACAATATTATTATTAATTATTATTATTACTATGCAAAATAATGTCACAAATCACACGAAACAAAGATGAAACCCATAGTTTACAATATCTTATATTCTTATACCTAGTATTTTGAAAATTATTGCAAAAATAACATCTGCAAGATTTCTCATTTTCACAACAAATTTATCGACTTTTCTAGTTTTTCTCACCTGTTTTACAGGTGCTAATCAACCCTAATCACTCATCCGGGCTATTCACCTATTTACACAAATGATATAAATATATAATCTAGGGTAAATTTACCCACGTTCACATTGAGAAAGAATGAAAAGCCATTGAGAGGGGAGGAGTGAGAACGTTGGTATACCATGCACGGATTTGAACCTTAACTTAATCATAACCAGAAAACTAAACTAGACGAAAATGGTACCTAAAAAAACTAATTGTATAACATATACTAACCTCCGGAGGCTATATAATTTACATCATATTATCATGTATACTAGCCTTTAGAAACTAATTTAAATTCATAGGTTGTATACTAGTCCTTATAAATCTATTTCACACTATTGCTAATTGTACAACCAGCGCTTTCAAACCAATTTTACACAATTAATGTATAACTGGACCCTTGTGGGTAAATCAAATACTATAACTGATTACAAGGACTTCCGTGATATATAGCATCAGAGGTGGAACCAAGATTCCTTTTTCTTTAGACAACTTTCCCATTATTAAAACAGAAGAAGGGGCACCCGCGATTGCCCCCCCACCCCTCCACGCCTCACCCCGCCTGAGACCTAGAGGTTGCATAAATATTAAAGGTAGGCTAATCCCACCCAAAACTAGCGCTCAAATCGTACCCCCAGCCAACAGAGAGTTATTGAATATAACTAATAAACCAATATGTAGCGCCCGCCACTAAGCCACCTGCTAACTTTAGGGTTGGTAGTTTGGCGCATGAGTGAGCAATTCCAAGCGCAGTCGCCATTCAAATCGTCAAGGTCAAGTGTCCGCTCACGAATTTGAATATTATTATTATTTATTTCGTATCTTATTTTCAGTAGGCAAGGATTGCCTTAAAAAGCGTCTTTTGAAGCTTCAATTTAATAATTTATCCAAGGGAGGACCTCCGCCTTACTGGGTGGTATTCCATAACCGTCCGTTTTGCCACCCCCTCCCCCTCCCACTGGAGAAAAATTCTGCGGATGCCCTTGGACAGAAGATTTACTCAATGGAATGAATGGTAAACATTAAACACCACAATTCAGATTCCAGAGTATTCCCAAAGGCTTTACAAATGAAGCTGCACTATCAGCTATGGAGAGACTATATATTACAGTTCGATTGTGAAAAATACAACTAACTGTACAACATTTTAGAGTAGACATGTCAAACATGTGGCCCTGGAATTTTGGAATGACAATTTTCCACACTCTGTGCACGTATGACATTTCATTCAAAGGCGTTTACAGTTTGGATAGCTATTGATAAATCCTACCTACGTTATTGTAAATAAAACTCTGTGTCGTTTTGTGGCAGCGGCCTATCTTCCTATACAGATGAGTCCACCAACACAAATTGTCAAGTAGCAGCTCTGTAGCAAATACTATTTATAAAATCAAGAGAGCAAAGATTGTGAAATCAAACCCTGGATTTGCTACTGGCCGCATATTCGACCACCAAATTATCGCCTACTGATATTTTGTCATTGCTACAATCGCGGCTTCCGTAATCAGGTCTGTGCAGTTATCACTACACCGATATCTTAGTTCCTGCTACTTTTGATATCGGATCGCAAAAACAAATTCACAGTCAGTCTTACAATCGCCGTCTATGAGAAGAATTGTAATGAGTTTTGTGTCTTATCCCTATCTAACTAAACTGGTATATGATAAACATTATATCCAAGTCTAGTACTAGTATGAATAAAAAAATATCTCTTGAAGAAGAAAATCTTAGTTTTCAAGAGACATTGAAGTGAAGAGTAAAATATTATTCCTGGTAGGTAGAAATTCTATTTCTGTTGGTAAGGAGTGCCATCTTAAACGGCCTTTTGATACAAATCACAAATTAAACTATGAACAATACGTTTTGAACTTTTGTGAAAAGTAGTTGGAATAGTGAAAATGTATTCTTCAAAATCAACAAAATGTGTTTACCAAACTTGTTGCAAATAATGCGGCTGCTGTAGAACTTATCTAATATCACATTTAATCGCAAGTTAATCAAAACCATTTACTGAAGGGGAATTTATTCATGCATGCGTGATTAAAACAGAGGAGGTTTTTTGTCCATAACAAATAACAAAATTTAAAATAATAATTATTTTAAGTCGATATACTGTATATCAGAATATATGAAATATCCGATGATTTGAGAGACCAGCATAGTACATTTATATCAAAATTTGAGGCCTACTTAATTGCAAACAAGTACAGAATTTGGTATATCGCTTAGTTGGCAGGTCAAGATTAACTGGTCAGCATATATCTTCAATTTTGAAGATTACATTGGCTCAAAACATTATACCAAATTTTGATTATTTTTTATCTGGAAAACGATACCAAGGGTCCACAAAAAATATAAGGTATGTAGGCCTAACATTAAAAAATTATGATTTTAATATGCTTATTTTTTATTTTTTATGTATTATATACTAATATAATATATTATGCAACCTCTTGCCATTGAAAAAATGGTCCTAGATCTGACTCTCAATTTTATTGGTGAAATTAAGACTTCCTATATCACAATGATGATTTAATGGTTGGAGTACTGAATTATGTGGGTTCTATAATCAGAGGCACACTCCTGCTATAGAGCCATGGGCACACTCCTGTTCTAGAGTCATGAACACACTCCTGCTCTATAGTCAGGGGCACACTCCTATTCTATAGTAATGGACACACTCCAGTTCTAGAGGCATGAGCACTCTCCAGTTCTGGTATAAAGGGCACACTTCTAGTGAAGGGTGCATTTTTATCCTAGAACCAGGGGTATACGTCTGTTCTAGAGTCAAGGGCACATTTCTTTTCTAGGGTTAAAATCACACTTATGTTCTAATGTCAAGGGCACACCTCTGTTCTAATATCAAGGGCGATCTTTTTCTCTAAAGTTTAGAGAACCCTTCCTACTAATGAGCTTTATTTTCTCATTTAATTTGATCAAAGGTTAATTTAAAGATGGATTTTAAGAACACACCAATTTTAATACTAATTTGTTTAAAAAGTCACGTTGAAATGGATATTTGACATGATAAAATACAACACTACATTTGTTTAAAAAAAAAATTAAACGCAATTCTTGGTTATTTTACTTAAATTTAAGTGTATGATTTGGATTGTATAATCCCTGATAGGTCCATTAACCTTATTTTATTTTAAATAAATAAATACGTCTATAAAAGTTTAAAATTAATAATTTGTGGCGCAAAGGCCCGTTAAGTTAGTTTACGAATGGTGTGTTGATTTAATCAGTTGGTTTATGTGATTTATGCGTAGTGGGTCTAAGAAAAATTTTAATCTAATCAGATTAGGCCTACAGGCCCATAGCCGGCCATTCAACTATTATTTCCTCAGTGATATGTGGAGCCCTCTTAGTAAGTTATCCCAACTTTCAAGATATCACATTTCATGTATTCCAGTCTTAATCGTCCGTGTCGAAGCAAATGAGCGTGCGCGAGTCACTAACGACATTGTTTTAACTTCCACCTTTATCGTCACACGTTGACCAAAAGGTATGGATGAGTCATCCTCAGGGTGACATCTGAACAATGACTTGCGTCACACAGTCAGGTGTTCGTGGTTTCAAAGACAAACACCAGCAGTCCGTAGTAGGAACTGCGAGAGAATGTAGGTCTCCTCTCTGGCCCGTATGCAAGGACTGATGCTGAGCACGGCCAGAGTACAGGCTGAGCACTAGCAGAGCATGAGGCCTGTCGTGAAAACAGCTGTCTCGATTGTCTATGCGCGCAGCTCCATGTTGTAGAAATATCCTCTGAGTACGGGGAGAGTATAGCCTGAGCCAGCCCGGGACCAGGCTCTGGCGAGACTTAAGATATTGCGTCATAGCTCGTACTAGCACGAGGCTCATACTCTGCCTGTACTCTGGCTGTGCTCAGCATCGTCCTCGCTTGCATACGGGCCTCAGTTTACCGTGAAAGGTAGCCAGCAGTCTTACTTTTAAAAACTAAATTATGGTCTTAAATATATGCGGTGTCGCGCCATAGTGGAACCAAGCAAGGAAAGCTTGCTACTATACCCGGTAAACTGAGGGTACGACCACCCAGTTCAAATAAAAATCTTTGCTATGTTTGCCCTAAAAAGAACCTTTTTCTGACATTTTAGGACAAACTGTCACTATAGTATGATTTTGGTAGGAAGAACAGTAGAAGTTAGTTACTAAAGTTACTAGAACAATTTTAATATAATCATACGTCAAGTTCATGTGATCTGCAGCTGTCATTTTTGATAGATATTATCAATTACTATAAAATAACACAAATAATAAAGTGAAATGTTATCAACGTTGGCTGCAAATTAACAAGTTCGAATTTTCTCTATTGTTCTTCCAACCAAAATCAGGGTATAGCTCTATTTTTAAAATACTTTATACTAAAGCAATGAAGAGGAAGGCAGAGGTTCAGAAATACCGAATTATACAAGAACCTGTTTATTTATTCAAAATATGGTTTACGCCAAGATAGAAGTAAAAGGTTTCAACACATGCCTATAGGTGACCTGGAGGTCTAAGGGTAAGGTGTCGGACTTCTGTGCTGGTGTCTGGGGATCAATCCTTGGTCCCGGCACAGATTTAACTGATTGCCAAACCCTTCATTCACCTCTGACAAGACGTGTATTAATCACAACTTGTGAATGTGGGGAATGCCAAGCCTCCACCGTGGTTCGGATTTCACGTTAGACTGTAGGTCCTCCATTTCATCTCACAATCACCCTACCATTACACATTAGCGTAGGTGCGTATAAACCGAACGGGTAGTAAGACATGGTGCTAATAACAATAATAACAAACCTATAGCATTAAAATACTTGTATTTCAAGATTTCTATTTTCTCTCAAGACCTCTAACAGAGAAGTATTGTGATCGTCAAATAAATCGAACTCAGGATTTTGATAAATTTAGACGTTTTATTACTCCCTAAAACATAAAATTATTTTTTTCGATGACGTTTATCTGTCAGTTTGTCAGTATCTCGATCCAGGACATAAACCATTTTACCGATTGAACTAAAAAAAACCTTTGTTTCTAGGGTTTTAATAAAGTAGCCTAGAGAAATTGTTTGGAATTAGATATTCAACTTTAAAATTAAGAGTAAAGTTTTAACGAAGGCAAACGATAGGAAAATCGCTTTTCTTGAAATCCGTTATAACGTTTATGATTAAATTTTGTATCTAGGCATTGCTTAGCATTACAAACAAAATTTTGTTCTCATTTTTCAAGAAAAGACTCATTTTAAAAACAAATTATTCTTCAAAAACGACCTTGAAGATTTAGTTCAAAATTGACGTATGGGGACTGTTTTTAATGATGAGTAAAACTTTGTTTTTATTAAATTTTATAAATTAATTGTTTTTAATTATGAATAACATTCTTTTTTTATTTTTACAAATTAAAAATTATTTGAGAGTGAGAAATAACCGAATTTTGAAACTTTTAAATTTGTTAAAAATATTTGAATACCGTAGCTTTGTTTAAAATGTATAAAGATTATATAAAGTGTTTTTGTGATTAACAAACTGATAGGCCTATCTTGGTTTTCCTGATTTATGTTTGGATTAATGAAATCCTATTTTTGAAAGCTATTCTCCAAGCTATAATAATAAACTATACAATCAAATCTGTACGATTGTGTCGTACTATTTATTTTTAAATGAAAACTGACTAAAGAAAGACTTGTCAAAACATATTTTATCTTTAAATAAGGAACTATCATTGTGTCATAGACACTGCCGTATTCGATTTTATTTTTTCAATCCTTAGATCCTCCAAGTCATAAATAATTGATGCCAACTGATAATAGAAGAGACACTACAACGTACACTCGTTGATCAATTTCAACCTTTCTAATATCACATCAAGTATTTGTGATATTCAGCTTATTATAACCTTGTGTTCGTAATAAAAACTTTCAATTCCTCGATATATTGTTGCACTCTGAAAATAAAATCGATCAGTAGCGACAATGTAATAGCTGGTATATCTACCTTTTCAGGTAATTTCAATAGCGACAACGTTGGTTGAGTGAGTCATACGTAGGGATGTGGTATCGAAAGAAAAGTATCGATAGTGTCAGCAGAAAACTATCGATACCGTACAAGTATCGAAAGATAAATTTCGATAGCAATAAGTATCGGTATAGAAATTTTAATTTGGAAAAATATGTTTTTATCAAATAATAATTTCAACTTTTGCATAGTAATAATAATAGTATTTCCGTATTTATTTAAACACTGAAAATTATAATGATTTAGTCATATTTTAGTAGGCCTATATCTAGGTCTATCACGTCTATGCTATGTGTTGAAACTTGGAAGGTAAGATATTATATAGTATTGTGTAGTGGATATTATAAAAGGTTTTACCATACCAGCTTTCAAAATTTCTACAAAAATTTAGCTGATGGAAAGTTTTTTAATAGTTATATATTAGTAATATATGTTTTCAATTTATTTTGTAGCCGTCTTTAAAAATAATAAACATTTAATCCCCGCATGAGTGAAGATAACTAAAATGTTGTTTCTTTCGATACCGATCCTATACCGAAGTTCGAGTACTAATATTAGTAAAAGTATCGGAAAAATACTAGTATAAAAAGGAAAATATCGATATTAGTAAAGTATACATATTTTTTTCACATCCCTAGTCACACGTCAAAGATGTATTTGTTCCTGTAGCGAGCAGCACAAGGGATGGTTCATCATCAAGTGTCATTATTTGTACATAATAGGTTGGTAAATGTGGCCAGATAAAGCTTAAACTTGAAAGAAAAAATATTACCATGATTTATTCCTCGCCCAGACTATCTTCGTTTAGTAGCGTTAATGGGGTAAGGATAAATAAGGTAAAATTTAGAATAACTGTATCCACATTACCGAAAAGGTAGAGTAGAAATCATCTAGGAAAAAAACACCCGAACGAGATTAAAACCTCAACCTTACCATCCCTCCCACATCAGATGCTTAATATGCGTGCCCACCTATTTGTTCCGGAAAAAATGTTTATGAAAATCAATGGAGAAGCCAATGCTAAAAGAACAAGTATACCTAATTACTTACTTAATTTAAAATGCTCATCTTTACAGTAAACTAATTGTTGAGAGTTTTAGTGCGTCTGTTTGCTAATACCTTTATACTCAGAGCTGTACATTATTATCCTCACGAGCTCTAAACGTGAGTTGTAAACATGTTTGCCTGAAATACAGCTTGTTGGGAGGGAATCTCTTACATCATCAAGGTCATTTGCTGTGGACTGTCTGAATGCGCGGTTAAACACGGGAGCAAATAGTTATTGTTATTATTAATTATTATTATTATTTGCACCGCGTCTTACTACCCGTCCGGGTTAAACGCACTTACGCTAATACGCTAATGTGTAATAGTAGGGTGATTGTGAGATGAAATGGAGGGCCTACAGTTTTAATATGTAATCCGAACTACGGTGGAGGCCTGGCATTCCACACATTCACAAGTTGTGATTAATACAGGTCTTGTCAGAGGTGAAGGCAATCAAATAAATCTGTGCCGGGACAGAGGATTGAAACCCGGACCCTTAGCTTAGAAGTTTGACACCTTACCCCTAAACGACCAGGTCACCGGGAATATATTTATTTGAAATTTAAGGAAAAAATAATTTTAGCTTTACATTTACATTTTATATAAGAGCCCACCCAAAATAAATAAGTAGGCATATGTGTAATTTAAATCCTGCACCCACCATTTTCTAGACGTTGGTGTTTGCAAGTTTCCAGTTTATATTTAATTGTAGTTTTATAATATATTAAACCTAATAAAAACATCCATATAGTGGAATCTAGAAAAAGAATCCAGTCAGGAAATTGGTGCTATTATTTGGTCAGTAAGCTGTAAATATCTCGCCTGCTTTCAAGTAATCCAACTCGGAATAATACATAATAATAGTTTTACCAATTGTTTTTTATGGGTGTAAAACGTGGTCTCTTATCTTATATGACGAAAACAAATTTAGGGTGTTCGAAAACAAATTGTTTAGGAAGATATTTGGTCCAATAAGGTATGAGGCTACTAGGGATTGTAGGAGTGTATACCACACCACCATATGAATACCATGTACTAAACACAATACATTGTTAGGATAATAAAGCCTCGTGGATTACGGTGAGCAGGACACGCATCACAAATGAGAGATTCTGAAACCTTGTTCAGGGTATCGACTGGCAAATTCAATGAGAAGAGACCATGGGGAAGACCTATATGCAGATGGGAGGACAAAATTAGAATGGACCTGAAAGATATAGGGTGTAGTTAAGTAGATTAGATAGAACTATTTCAAGTTAGGGATAGGTGACATACTATTGTAAGTGCAGTAATATAAATTTTCAAGTTCCTAATGCTTTAAAGTAAGTATATTAAGAGGGGCAGGTTAAACATAAAGATAGCTACTAAGTTTCATAGATAATCTAATTTAGGCAGGCAGGTATGAGGACATCCCCAAACTTTCGGTTAGCAGGGAGGAAGCGGGATTTCACCATATAGCATATATAAATATATATATATATGACATTTCAAAATAGCACCCCGGGAAATGTGGGGAAAGGGTATCTATAGTAAGAATTTTTTTCACTTGGGAGAAAATTAAAATTTGGTAGAGAGGTAGAGGAACCACTCCAAATAATCACAAAAAAATCTGTAATCCTTATATTTGTTGATGCAACTACAGGATATAGGAATGGGCAGGCACAGATTCAGGGGGAGGGCGGGTCAAAGGATCAGTTGACTCCGCTGTGAAAGTTAGAAAACTAATACAAAAAACCATATCAAAGTTATAATTTTAAAAAGAAAATATAACACAGATAAAAAAAAAAATTACGCGCAGACACCTCTTAATCCTGGTCCACACGTTTGTTATTATCGAATATGAAGCTGAAAGATGGCCTTGGATCAAACTCCAAATGACTTCTATTTGCATTATATTGTCAAAAATTTTCCACAAAAAATCACATCAAATAACTAATAGATTAGAGGCATCCAACTGACACAAAAAGTCAAGGGAGGAAAGCTCCAAATAACTTCAAATANTAGGATCACTCTAAATAGCTTCAAGGGGCATCCAAATTATTTTTTTTAATTCTAAGTGAGGAACATTTTGAATTGCTTATAAAAGAATCTAATTTAATAAAAAAAATTAAGACAAAGACTACTCATAGCTTCTAGAATGAACTTTTTTTCAACAAAATTTTTAAGGAGGGTCACTTCAAATAGTTTATAGAACCTATTGGATTTTTACAAAAATTGGAAAGGATGACCACGGTTTAAAACATACATAAGATCAAATATGAATGAGAAACTATTAAATGGCTCTACGCATAAATCTACATTGTAATTAACTTTGTTATTTATAATTATGACCCCCCCTATAAAAATCATCTGGATCCACCCCTGGGATCACCTCTGACAAGACATCTTGTTAATGTGGGGAATGCCAGGCCTCCACCGTGGTTCGGATTCCAGGTTAAACTGTAGGTCCTCCATTTCATCTCACAATCACTCTACCATTACACATTAGCGTAAGTGCGTACAACCCGAACGGGTAGTAAGACGCGGTGCTAATAATAATAATAATAATAATAATAACACCCCAGGGAGGTGAGGGAGGTGGTAGAGGGTAGAGTCAGCAAAATATAAATTTGCTCCTAAAATTAACAAAAACAACCTCTCCTCAGTGTAGTAGAAAACTGAAATTTGTTATGAATGTAAACGACCACTTAACATAACCAGAATATTCTCATAATTTTAAATGGGACCTCAGGAAATAATGTTAAAAGAGGGGGTATATGAGAAAAACACACTTTTAGGTGGGGTTGAATTTTAAATTTGACATTAAGGTAAAACACCTCCAGAGAACTAAAAAAAAAGTATAGATTTCTAAGAGAGAATAGGAGAGTAGAAAGGAACGGAAGAAAATTTTCACAACTTTTCTGCGTGGGATAGTATTGAAATTTGGCAAGTGGGCTTATGGATTGTTAAAGTCTATAAATAAACTTTAAAGTGTAAAAACTTGGAATTTCAAAATGGAATGGTGGTAAGTGGAAAAAAAACCATTTTGGGTAGGTAGAAAATTAAAGTTGCCATTAATGTAGAAAGATCACTCCAAATATTAAATTAGTTATACATAATTCCTATTTATAAGTGGAGACTGGTGAAATGTGAAGGCCTCAAAATTTCCAAAACTTAAAAGAATTTTCTAATTATCAATTTGGTATAGTATTTATTTTTGTCAATCAGGTGTAAGATTACTCCAAACTTCAATGAATGTTTGAACATTCTTAAAATTTCAAATTAAAAATCCGGAAAATGGAAAGCTGTTCTTTTCCATGTTTCCTAAAATATAAAACACTCCTCATAAAGAAGTTTGAAAGTTGTCATTAAATGTAAAGGAAAAAACCTAATTAGCTTGAAGAGTATGAACATTTAAAATTTATATTGGGTTATGGGAAATGGACATGGCTGTAAATTAAAAAAAAATTATTAACACTTCATCGGTGTGATAAAAATTTAAAATTTGGTGAGATGGTTATGAGAACACTCCAAAAAAGATACCATTTGAAATTAAAAATGTGAGGTATTATGGTGAAATGGAGAATGAGAAAAAAATTCAAAATTTATAGAAAACATAATTCTTCGTTATGGTGGAAAATATAATTTCGCAGATAATTATGAAAGTATAATTTATTGTAAATTTTAAAATAAAGCTCCACAATATCAATATTTGGGAAGAGCTAGGACTTTAAAAAAAACAGTGTAAAAAACTTTCTAAGTATGTTAAAAAATGTTAACACTTTCAAACAGCTAAGAAAAAAATTGAAAAATAGTGAATAATCGAAACTTAAAAATTGGTTATAGAAATGCTAGAAACTAATCGAAAAAAGAATTTCTTAGTATGAAATAACATAGAAATCTGCATGATGGTAAATATACCTTACCTGATAGCCTTATGATGTCTGAATATATGGATTTTCAAAATTAAAAACTGAGAAATGTAAGAGCTCGAAATTGAAACAATTATTTTCGGTGTGTTTGAAAATGGAAATTTTGGGGGTACGTGAAAGAACCATATTAGATAACCAAATGTCTTAAAATTTCAAAATTGGAGTGTGGGACTCAAAAAGAGGAGAGGGACTAGAGTATCTTGAATTCCCGCCAAAGCTATTAGAAAATCCACCTTTCAGCTTAGTATAAAATTTAAATTTGACGAATTGGTAAAAAAAACACCAATACAGCAAAAAAATTGGAAGGTGTTGAAATTAAGACTAAGGGTCAAAAAATTATATAAAAGTTTGGGGAGAATGAAGGAGTTGCCTCTAAATTGCCAAATTATTTTTTAAAAAACATTATCATTCCTAGGTAAACATTGTGTTGGTTTGTGCACTCAGTTTAGGTGTTAGATAAGATTATTTTCAAAGCTTATTTGATTTTAATTCATTGATTGCAATAAATACCTTGGGAATGCCATAGCTAATTCAAGATTGTACAAGGAGAAACTTTAAAAATATTAGTTGCCAGATTTTGGCAGTCTTAATTTGATATAGTTTGTATGGGGCCTATTCGCTTACCTATTCAAATAACGGGTTAAACGGCTAGTTACTTTATATAATATGAAATAATACTTGCCACAAATTATAACTTTATTTAAAAAATTCTTCCAAATATGTGTTGTACTTTTTAAATATGATTTAGGTGGTACAAATTAAATCTGAAACATATTCAAACAAAACAATCATTTTTTTAATTTTTAACATCATGTTTTACTACCCATTCGGGTTATACTCCTATATATTAATTTAGTGTGTTGGTATGAGGAAGGTTGAAATTAGAAGAAGTGTACCCGCATTTGCGTTCAGAAAGAGAATGGGGAAACCATTTAGGGAAAACCACACTCAGTACACCCGACTGGGATCGATCCACTATTTCCCCATCATCGGCAGTCTACTATATTGTGATAATAGCACCTTAAACCATGCTGCCACCGAAGCGTGTAGCAAAACTAATTAGAGTTCATATTTATATCATCTAAAGTTTAGAATAAAAAGTTTTGCACATCATAAACACCTTATCTGTTTCCTAGTCCTAGTTATTGACAGAATAATATATAGGATTGGGATGAGTGGGTGACTTCGTTTACATAAGTGTGGGAAGATGAATGGAGAATCCCAGGGGGATAATCAAGGATAGTGAAATGTTAACGTGGTTGAGTGGTGGTGGAGGTGGTAGTGGTAGTAGTGGTAGTAGTGGTAGTAGTGGTAGTAGCAGCAGTAGCAGTATCAGTAGTAGTAGTATTAGTACCAATAGCGTATATTGCTCTCGAAATAGGCCCAACAAGGAGAAAGGGGAGGGATGGACTAGTGAACAAAGATTATATCTTGCCAGTTGTACAACCAAAGGGTTGCGACACCATGCGAGCTGGCATCGCGTGCCCACCCTGGAAATTATCATAATCAATACAGTCTTTGGTAAGCTACATCAGTTGCATGTGTTCTTTCCTTATGCCTCACAGTCCAAAGGTTTTTTATTTTTAGTTCTAGTACTAACACTTATCACGAGGTCTGGGGCGTCAGGCTCAGAATATACTCGATTGGCTTTCTCCTTAAGTATTTAATAACTTCTGTGTTATATGTAATAATAACAAATAAATTGTACATTATCTTAATACATAATATCTTTAATATATTATGATGGGCCCATAGTTTGAAACTTTTTCCAAAAAACTGTTATCAATACCCGAAAATAGCTACCGTTGGATAAATGTATCTCTGAAAAACAAATGTAGGTAGGATATTATTTATATTTTAAAATACTTAAAAGATATCCATTTTAAAAAGCCGTTAGGAAATATGGGTAGCCCGGACGTTGTTTAGTCGAACTTGGTGGTCTTGGATAAAGTTATCACCTCAGAACCCGATGTTAGTGGGTTCAAACCAAGCCGGGGTCAACAAATTTTTCTTGGCCAATACAAATCCATAGCACATATTCCTTCTGAGGGGAAGTAAAGTCGTCGGTCCCATGTCAATTGTAAAGTACCTTGTAAGGTGTGTGAAAATACCTTTCGCGGAAAAACTATTAGGCCCTTTCGCTTTCGCTCTCACTCATAGAAATTTTCGTGTATTGACATAATCAGTCAGTTTATAAAGTGCATGTTAAATATATCAAATAAATGAAAAAAATTACAGTTTTAACTTGACAATTTTACGCTGCTTAGTACCGCTAACCACACTTCCTCACATTTCACTTTGTTCTTGAAACTCCTAGCTAGCAGTTGGACAAAAATGAGTGAGCGTGTGAAATTAAATTTTCAATTTTCAAACTGGTGCCAGTGAACTACTTATAACTTTTGAATGACTGGTGAATGAAAATGGGTATTTTTTTGTGTCTAATAATGTGTTATATAGAACTCAATTGCATGCTTGGAACCAAATATTTAAAAATAAATCATAGACAAGTTGGATGGAATTTGAATTTTATAATGAGCGGAGGGTAGCACCAAACACCTTTCTTGGCAGGTAGCTCCAGAGAGTTATTTAGTTGTTTTTGCCTACAGGTTCATGGAGAAAATTCCAAAATTCAAGGGTAGAACCACACTAAAGGGATCAATGGAAAGAAAATGACATGAACATTGCAATTAACTGTGTGATTTCTGGAAAAATTACTTTAAAAAATGCAGCTTTGAGCTTTGGCATATCAAAAGTACTTTTTATGGCAGGTTGTTTAATGATCAAATTGGGCAATAAGTTGATGTTAATCCACATCTTGGGAGTAATAAAACCACCTTTTCTCGTGAGTATGAATCACAAATAGCACAAGTAAAAGAGCTTGACAATCGCTGCATGCCTTTAAAAAGAAAATAACTCTTGAAACTTGCAAATTAAATGGAAAAAGAACTTAAACTTCCTCAAAGATTCTATGAGGGAAATAAATGTGCCAGTAAATAATTTTACAGAGGATTAATATCCCAATTCCCAGATTTGGCATTATGGTCACCAGAGTTTACCAGCCTAATGAGAGCAATAGCAATTAAAAAACCTGAAGTTTACTTTTTTTTTTAATAAGGTGTATTAAATGAAAAATACTTTTTTCCTCTTTCCAGAATATTTAATGTTGATGAAAGTGGCGTGTCAAAAGTATTAAAAATAATTTTATAAAAAAAAAAGCTGGAAAGTTGATATCTGGTGTAAAGAAACCGAAACTTAATTCTGAAATTTTGTATCAGCGCGATTGGGAGCTTTGTTCCCCCCTCTTTTTATTTTTCCTTTCCAACGAACAAATGAGCGGCTCACTATAGGAGCACCAGATGAGTGAATATGTGGGGCACAGCCAAATGGCTGGATAACAAGTGAAATTTCTCTTAAGTGACTAAAGCAATTTGTTAAGTTCACCAGACCAACAGCAAAATACCCAGTGCTTATTTTCTATGGTCACTGTAGTCATGAAGATTTTGGCTGTTATATTGTAACCCAAATTCTAATAACGTTCATTTGCTTAGCATACCCCCTCATATCACCCAAAAACTTCAACCAAGTGACAGAAACTATATGAAACCATTTAAGGACATTTACTCAGAAGAATGCGCCATGTGGATGAGGCTAAATCCTGGGCTTCGAATAAGTGAGCACAGCATTTCCAGCCTGGTTTCATCCGCAAAAGTGTGCCACTTAGAAATAAGAAAAAAATAATTTTCTTAAACTGTAATACATCCATACAATCCAAAAAATTTTACTCGTCCAAATTTCATGCCATAGTAAATAACAGACAGTGAGGTGCCACTCTTCATGTAACAGAAAAATATGGTAAATAATTGAAACCCCAAAGGGAATTTTTTGTTTAGAAACCTTTGATGAAGATTGGATTCAGTGAGTCGATTTCAAGGGCTGGGCAACCGATGAGTGTGACATTACCAATAGTAATGATGTGTTTTATCATTGCGATCATTGTTAAATGGCTTTTGAAGGTTAAGTTAGAAAGTCTGAAAATTAAAATTAAATTAATCCTGGAGCTACCCATCAATGCTAGGATAAGTTCTTTTTTGTTAATTAATTTAAATTTAATATTATATGGAGAAATCACCCTACCTTCCTACCCCAGCTCAGCTTTCCATCTCATCTGGAAGTGGGTTTTCATTTTTGGACAGCGCTACTTTCAGTTTTATATATAAAGATATTGACATAAGTCAAGTGTTTAATTTTAATGACTTTATACCCAAAAAAATTGGCACGTGAATCATGCTGTTTTGTTATATTACATTAGAGAAAATTATCTTTATTATATTTATCCCCTTGCACTCACTTTTAATTACCAGGATCAGTTTTAAACTTACTCTTAGCACCCTTAAATTAGCTGTGTCCTGGGTTAACTATTCAAAAAGTAGACAATTTATCAGGCGAAAAAGAGGATATTGATATCCCCAGAAAAATTACACCATTTCGAGCAACACAACCAGCAAGTTTCAACGGCCACCAAACTATTGGTATCCGAGTTGTACAAAGAAATGGAATAGGTTCTTACTTCACAACTCGATAAGTCTAATTAATGAACTTTATGCCAACAAGTGCTACAGTGCTATCTAAATTTCCGTACGCAGCTTCTACCACCTGAAAACGCTCCCCTTACCGGTGAAGAGGCGGTACTTCCAATCCCAGTGATACTACTGTAAGCTTACACATTCAAGCACGTAAAAAAGATAAAACTCTACTCAAACATTATTTCCCTAAGTTGTATCAAGTGGGACACCAACGGTAAGGTGAGAATTCACGACACGCCTCCACGCGGATCAAACATTGTGGATATATTCAAAGATCTGGTCAGATCAAGGAGATACAACAGATTTTCTCACAGCAGAGTTCCAAAAAATAAATGTCTCGACGGAATTTACTATCAACTTGAAACGTTTGGCACCCATTAGAGATCCCAAGCTCGTACCTAAACCACTGACACCGTCGCAACGGTCACCCTTGAAAAAGAATAAATTTAAAAAAAAGGGAGATAACAGGTGGGTTCCTTTCCGTAACTAATGAATCACGTTAAGTACGACCCTGTGCATTCTGTAGTGTTTACAGAGGTGACGTCACTTATGAAAGCGTCCAAGAAATACCCGTCCAATGTACGAGAGAGGCTTCGTGCGCAGGACGTCTACACTTTACACAAACCAGTAAAGAAAAAGTCTCAACACAACAAGTATGTCGTGTCCCAACATGGATGATCTCTGGCAAGAAGATCTCAACGATATGTGAAGTCTCGAGCCCCGATACGTTGTCATAAGCCAACAGTGGTGGATTGGACCACCGGGACACCGGGAGATATCCCAGCTGCCACAACTATTTTAAACTAAAATAAATATATTAATTTCACTCTAGATTTTCTTTTTAATTTTAATAAAAAAAAGTTCCAGTAAATAAGTATGAGGTGCCCAAAATACATCATTTGTGAGCGTACATTTAATTTACTTAAATTTAAAACCATCCCGCTTGTTGTTTCCTGGGGTGAATTATAAACACATGTATAATCATCTGTTTAGTGATCTACACAAATATCGAGTGGAGGATAATTTTACAAACTTTAATATATCAATAAATACACCCAGTTACTGTCCAAGCAGTTAGAATCCTTTTTGCTCATGTCAGTAGAAAGTAGGAACTGATCACCGATAATGTAGCTGAAATGGCCTCGGGATTAAATGTACCACTAATAAAAATATAAATAATTCCCTTCCCTACCTCAGCTTACACTGAAACATAGCTTCAATATCATGCTAAGGGTCATCATATTATTTTGTAGTCCCGGATCGCTTCGAATATGTCAGTTTATCTCTGAGAGCCAATCTTGACTAGCTTGATGCCATGATGTGTGCAAGCGTCGACGCGAGCGGTCAGTGACTTTCTTTATTCTTAAAAAAATATTCAAATAAATGGAGGGAATCCAACAATGACAAATTATCAAAATATCTACCTACCTCACAGCTTTCGATATTGACATTCTCATAACAAGAGCCCTAAGTATAAAGATGTGAGCTGAAATAAAACATTATTAAATTGCAAGCTAAGTAATCAAAACAAATAGAAGTTCCATGCAATTTGTCTTGTTTACTGTCTGCTATGTATTGCTCATCTATTGTTTCCATCGTCTACGTACATTAAGGTGAGAATGTAGGGGAAAAAGTTTTTGCGTATATTATTAAAAAATATTTATGTTTTTGATCAAAAGAAATTGAATATTTCTTCTGTACAGAAACGAATTTAATTTTCTTCACAAGGAGGCTTAACAGTTTGAATATCCGTCAAGGGTCTCCTAGAATTTAATGACAACTTTTTTTCTTTATTTAATGAGTTTGTCATTTAATGTTACTATGCTCATGGCAGATATTTAATAAATGTTGCGGTCGCCATTTGAAGAAAATTAAACTATATTTTTGTACTGAAGAAATACTTTATTTAGTTTGACTAAAAATTGTTTTGCTAAAAAAACTGCAAAAAACACATTTTCTCGAGTTCCCTACATCTTAACCTTAAGGTGGGGATACAGGTAACGCGAGCAAAGGTAAGTGTTTTAGCAGATTTCCTAGCAAAACATTGTATTATTCAAAATAACTCAAATATTTCTTCCATACAAACAATGAGTTTAATTTTTTTCACATAGCTACCTCAACAGTGGTTGATTTTATGTCAAAGGTATTTTAGGATTTCATGAAAAACTTTTCTCTTTATTTAAAAAGGTTTTTGGATAATGCCGTTATGCTCATTGCAGATATTTAATAACTACTGAGGTTACCACATGAATAAAATTAAACTATGTTTCTACTGGAGCATTATTCGATTCATTTTGACAAGAAAAAGTTTTGTTATAAAAACTGCCAAAACACTGACATTTTCTCGCGTTACTTGCACCCCCACCACCTTTGACCCAAATGCCTTTACTTTAATATCTTCTCGTAGACCTATACCTAGTCTTTAGAGTGGTATTTACTAAACTGTGGTCCGTGATGGTGTGCCAGGTGGCCCACACACGGGACCACAGGAAAATAAAGTGTAAGACACAATCGTATTTGCTTTATCAAATTTTAGTTTGAGACTAAGTTTTCAAAGATAAGAAAATTATTAGTAAGCCAACCTCAAATGATCTTTATTATAGTAGGATTGGCATGTAAAGACTTCCCAGACTTCTATCCATTTTAAACAAAAACGTGATGTCGATTTTCGGAAACTACCCGGCATTAAAATAGTCTTTAGACCCACTTAGGTTGCCGATGAGCTTAGGTGCTATTCTCGCAAAATACAAGATTGCTGAAGACGGAAAGATCGGGACTCGATCTTAGTCGGTTGTACCAAAGGTGATTCTTCCTAAATGATTTTCCACTCTCCCTCCACGTAAATACTAGTACACTTCCTCTAAATTCAACCTTCCTAATCCTTAACACATTCGTGTGATTAGTACATAGGCGTATAATTCGAAGTGGTAGTAAGACACGGCGCTAAAAAAAACTTCTTTGTTTGAGGGCTTCAATAAAAATAAAAATAAAAATAAAACATTCCAAGTTCCACTAAGGATGGGGAGATCAAGGTTCAAATCTCGGTCGGGTGAACTGGGAGTGATTTTTCCTAAATGGTTTTCCACTCTAAACTTCTCACTTCCTCTAAATTCAACCTCTCTAATTCCTAATTCATTAGTGTAATTAGTAGTTAAGCGTACAACCCGAACGGGTAGTAAGACGCGGTGCTAAATTTAAAAAAACCTTATACCCTCCTGGTCTCAAATAAGGGTCTTCATTAGGGCCTTAAATACCTAGTATCAAATAATGATCTAAAGTGCCCTTCTAGTCCCAAAATTAATAAAGGCATTAATTGACCCCTCGTATTTTTTGGAAGACCTTGTGTGCTCCCTATTATCTGAGGGGTGTCCTTAAATAACCTCTCTTGTCTCTGGAACGTTTAACATCAATTCCAGACTAAGAATGAGTAGAGGATAGCTTAGACGAAGTGTACCCGCGTCCCTTTATTATTTCAAAGTGTCTTCTTTACATCTGTGAAATCATGTTCCACCTTATAAGTTACCTTTGTTTTCCTGTATTTTTTTTATTTGTATAATTGACCCCCCCGGAAAGCGGGTAGATAATTCAGCTCGAATAATGCGTCGCATCTTTGTGTGGTTGTATATAAAACGGTTGAATTGGAATCAGTAAAATGATTTTAAAATGCTTAAAAAACTACATCAAAACTATCAAAACTACTAGGGTAGTTAAAAATATAAAAACAATTAAAATGATCCCAATTTTGCTGTTGTCAAGTGGATAATACATGAAAACACACTTAGATTTAGTTTATGGCTCGAGTGCAATCTAATACCCCGGTTAATGAGAGGGGATATTAATTTTCCGTTTTTGTTTGTGTTTATGATGCCAATGGCTGCATTTGTCAAGATGTGCCTTCAAGCCCTAAAAATAATAAGCTTAGTAGGTGTTTTTATACAGTTACTAACGGGTAGCCAGTAGCAAACTTGTATACCATCCTAAGTTGTGTTTATAGTTTTTATGTTTAAAAAAATCATAAAAGTGCCGAATACTGGTATTTTCACTTTTAAGATGTGAACAATTTTTTTCTTTCTAAAAAAATAAAATAGTCAATGATAGCGTTTTATAAAAAAAAAGATGAGCCTTGATCGTTTGAAATCAGTTCACAACTTTTTTCAATAAAAAATCAAAACCACGAAAAATTGTAATTTTTTGACATTTAATTACAGGAGTTATAATTGTCTTAGGATCTTGTTTTGGAGCTTAAATTGTAGCTCTTTTTGGTGCCTACCTATAATAAAAAAATCCTGCAAAAATAATCATAACCTTTTGCGGGCATCGCGAGTATGTAAAAACAGGTGTTCTCGAAAAACGGCTTGGAAGAGTCCGATAATTGTCATAGAGTGGTTTTTAAAAGCACAATTTTTCTAAAAGAGTTTATCTACAATCCCCATATAGTGAAATGTAAGCAGGATCTGATTTAATACCTAAAAAGCGCGTATGAAAACCGGGGTTTTTGTTGATTCGGGCGTGCGCGCGGAGGAGAAGTGGTGACGTGGTGGGGGAAGCTTCTCTCGCAGCCGGGCCTCGAGCGTTTTAAAGTGCAGTATCTCTCCAAAATATTAATAGTGGGCATATTAGTGACGCATAAGGAGCAAGTGGTGAATGGCTATTTTTGACGATTCACATTGGCATGGTATTATTTTCCATTTTAAATCGAAACATTGATATTATATCGATGTTTTGGGAACATAAATAACATCAAAGTTAATAAAAGAGTTTTATTAATTAATAATAATATTTTATTTAGCACCGCGTCTTACTACCCGTTCGGGTTATACGCTTTAAGTACTAAATACTCTAATGGATTAGTAATTGGGAAGGTTGAATTAGAGGAAGTGAACCCGCATTTGCGTGGAGGGAGAGTGGAAAACCATTTAGGAAAAACCACCCTCAGTTCACCCGACCGAGATTCGAACCTCGATCTCTCCGTCCTCAGCAGTCGAGCTCAACACGACAAGTGCGTTAGCCAACTACGCCACAGAGGCGGGTAAACGGTTTTATTAATTATTTTATTGTTTGTTATTTTTTTATAATCATTGCATACAAAGTTATAGGTTTGGATCGTGCATAAATATGAATGTAAATAAAAAAACATGAAATTTTGATGAGTAAATTTTTTTATTTTTAAAAATAGTTTAATATTGTAATAATAATACGAGAATATAAAAATAAGTCAATTTGACACTCGAAACATTTATTTAATCTTCTTCATCTACCATAACTTCGTATGCAGTGCTTATGAAGCCCGTTAGCACTAAATAAGAATTATGAAAATAATAACAATAATAAAAAATGTTCACCACTTGCTTCTTATGCGTCACTAATATGCCCACTATTAATATTTTGGCAATATACCGCACTTCAAAACGCTCAAAGCCCGGCTGCCTGAGAGGCTTCCCCCACCACGTCACCACTTCTCCTCCGCTCGCATGCCCGAATCAACAAACACCCCGGTTTTCAGACGCGCTTTTTAGGTATTAAATCGGAACCTGCTTACATTTCACTATATGGGGGTTGTAGATAAACTCTTCTAGAACAAATAGTGCTTTTAAAAACCACTCTATGACAATTATCGGACGTTTCCAAGCCGTTTTTCGAGAACACCTGTTTTTACATAGGACCTACTCGCGATTCTCGCAAATAGTTAAAATTATTTTTGTACGAAATTTTTATTGTAGGTAGGCATCTACAAGAGCTACAATCCCCAAAACAAGATCCTAAGACAATAATAACAACCCCTGTAATTAAATGTCAAAAAATAACAATTTTTCGCGGTTTTGATTTTTTATTGAAAATAGTTGTGAACCTATTTCAATCTACTAGAGCTCATATTTTGCGTTTTTTAAGCACTATTATGGACATTTTTTAAAAAATTGTTCACGCCTTAAATGTGAAAATACCAGTTTTCGGCACTTTTATGATTTTTTTTAAACGTAAAAGCTACAAGCCGATTTAGTCCAAAGTATATACATTCAAGTTCTACGTTTTTTCTCCTAATGATCACGTTGATAAAGTGGATGGTTAATTTATTTTAAGAAAAAAAAACTATCTTACCTGTACTACAACTCAACCAGGCTAAGCAAACGTGTGTTTCACTAACTTAAGTGTTGTTAACTCGCAGGTTAACGGATGACCTGTATCGGTGTCTTTAAAGTGCATACGTACTGAATGGGATTAGCTGGTTGCAGCGGTGAGGTATGTTTGGAAAGTAGGGGCAGTTTTAAATACACTTTCCCTCGCGTCTAGAAGCAAGTAATAGATATTTTTAGTAAGCTAATTTTGTATCCCTTGATTGATAAACATTTTTTCTAAAGGCGATCACAGGCTTTGAAGATCACGAGCTGACCGCACAAGCTGCCTCTACCATGTTCTGTCCTGAGCCTTCTACCTCCAAAACCCCTCACACATAGCTCCTTGAGATCTCCTCACTCCATCTCGTTCTAGGTCACGCCAGAGGTCTTCGAGTGCCAAGTAAACCTTCCATGACAGCTCTAGGACTTATTTTCGGTTTGATTCTGGCTACATGCTTTGCTTATCTAATTCTGTTTGATTTCATTTTTGTACTATATCCGGTTGTTACATCAACTCATGCACTTCCTGGTTTTTTCTCATAACCTTCCTTTCAAAGGCCCTCAGTCTCTTCCTATCCCTCTTGATCGTTCGCCACTTTTTATTTATAAACTTTGGTTTGAATTAATTCTAGTTTCTTTTTCGATATTCAAAAAAATTGATATAGTTTTCGGGAGTAAAAAAATTGTATGTAGGCATAAAGTTTTAAAAACTTTGACTATGGTAACTTAAAGTGTTTGTCGAGGGATGTTATTATTTTTACTAATTTTCAACTAGCCTAGTGCTGGAAATATATATTTTATGCGTGTCATTTTAATTAAGGACAAGATGTGGCTTTAGTTCATTAGGTGGGTTACGTTATCGGAGATACAATTGTTATTTTATTTTTATTTCTAGTCTGTAAGGAAATGTTTATATGTATCCATAATTTTAGGAATTTCTTTTTTTTAATTGTTAACTAGGACCAAATAATGGCTATGTATGTGACACCAGGGGTATCAACCCCATCTCCAACCCAATTTTTCACTCCCCTGTGTCATTCCTTCAGTGGGATGTGTATATGGCTAAAATTATAATTTAATCTCGGTGGTACCTGCTTCGGTGGCCTCGTGGTCTAACGCACTACTCTCGCAGTAGACTATACTATCGATGACGGGTAGATAGAGGTTAAAATCTCGGTTGTGTGTACTGAGGTTGATTTTTAAAAATTGTTTTCCACTTTCCCTTAATGCAAATGCGTGTATACGTCTTATAAATATAACCTTCCTAATCCATAACTAAGCATTTGCGTAAATACCACATAAACGTATAACCTGAACGGATATTAAGACGTGGTGCTGGGGGGGAAATAAAGTGTCGTTGGCCAGTCTCCCAAGATCCCGACGAGACTCTGATGTGGTGCACGTTATATTAGGTTAATGTAGTATATAATCCTACTATAATATGTATATTAGGGGTGAAGTAAATACAAACCTATAAACTGAAAAAACTAAAAGGCCACGCCTAGTCATAGCCTGGTCGGTAAGCAAGGGGGGGGGGGG
>CABFOV010003883.1:47885-59598 GCA_902141375.1 Timema poppense | reverse complement strand
ATGTAACTATAAACTTTTCAAATTTGTAATCTAGTAATATATTTAGTTCGTTTCAAGCTTGCGTTTTACCCCAAACTCCCCAGAATAAACGTTTATGTGGGTGTGGAATAGTTCAACCCGGTACTAGCACCCCGTCTTACTAACCGTTTGGGTTATATTAAGCTAATGTGTGATATATCCTTTATCTATGGTGTGATGGTAGGGTGATTGTGAGATGAAATGGAGGACCTACATTTTAACCCTCCAGTACTAAATGATGACTTTAGACGGGCGAAGGGGAGGGATGAAACATGATACAAAAAGTTCCTATTCCAGTGTCACTCCCATGCAATATATTCATTGATCTTTATAATATAATTTGATGAACATCTTTGGCTGAAATATTCGCTCTGTCGTCTACATACAATTGTGTATGAGATAAAAATTCTTCGGGTATCTCTTTCTCTCTTACGCCCATACAAGGCAATGAGGCATTTTGACATCGTTCATTAATTTGATTTGATATATCAGATACATCAATGTGTGATTAGTTAAATGAAATAATTATGTTAGTAAAAGCTTTGAAGAGCATAACAAAGTTTTAAACAGGTTAGTTTTTTCTTTAAATATGTTGATGTATTCTATTATACACGATGATTTTTGAAGGAAGCTCAATTGTAAGTCTTTATCTTGTCTGGTAAAAAATAAAGCCTCACAGATTGGTATTATTAATACAATTAGGATTTAGTCCATTTAGTACTTCCTACAAGCTTATAACATAAATTATGATTTGAACGTAAAACTTCTACACAAAGTATGCCATTTAAACAAATGTAATACAGTTTTTAGCTAACTTGTTTCATTATAGTTATCAAACTTTCAACATAATATGGTTTCTGAAAGCAATATACAAGATATGAGTGTTTAAAAAAAAATGGTAATGAAATAATACTTTCTACAAGCCTATAACCTAAGTGATAGTTTGAATGTATAGCAACTACACAAAATGTGTCAGTCATATGTTATAGATTTTATTCGTATTTGTACAGCATTACCTGTGAAACTGAATTGTATATCCTTAAATGTAAATGTTTATTCAGGAAATTGTGGTGTAATAATTCACTATTTTCAAACAATAACACTTTTATTAATGTTTTCGCATAAGAACATTGAAAGAAACCGTTAAATCTGTCTCCTCTACAATGTAGCAGACGATAAACTTGAGCGTCTAGCTTTGGTCCTTGGCAATGTGTATGTCCATCCAGTTATATTAAGCCCGTATCACACGACTCTTGCTTGTACTAGAAATCAAGTGCGCTAGCTAGCGCCTATATATCTGTTTACTAGCTATTACAATAGAAACGGGACCAAAGTAGTCACACCCTTCTAGTTTGGTACTAATTTCTATTGCAAATATTTAACGAACGTCAGAGATTAATTTTGAGTGCAGCAGCTGCATTAATTACTAATAAAGATATTGATATAACTCTATAAGGAAAACCTCTTTTCGCTTTATGAGGTAATTGTATTATATTGTGTTCTATTATTCTTTACCATTTTACTTTTTCTCCTCTTTTGTGTTTTTTGGTTTTCTCTTTTAGGAAGTTGCGTTGCGCGTTTCACACTCCTCCCTGATGAGTTCCGATAGAATGAAACCTAGGTCGGGGGATTGGGCGGTGACGATCAATTTTCTTTAAGAGACATCCATTACCTCTTTGTCCATTGGCAGCAGTGTAAAGTGTGAACTGTGTTCTTCTTTTCATTGTAAAGGCCATATTGTGTTCGTCCCCCTTTTATATGTTTCTATCCACCTTTCCTGTACCTTCTTCCAAATATAATATAATAAAGATATTGAAAATTATGAGAGAGAGCGCAGGAAAACGAATATAGAAAAGGGAATGGTTGGGAAAGACGAAATAATGGTAGCAGGATGCTAAATATGATACATTCGGAGGTTAGGTAATATATATACATTCGGGGTGACACAAACGTTTAGTATCTCCCTAAATTTTTATTCATTTATTTACAATGTGGTCAGAGTCCCCTAAGCTCATGGGTGTCCAAGTACAGTATCCTTGATACACACCTGTTCTTTTTTTAGGCCTACGCACATTTCATATTCTAAAAAAACACACCCAAGATTGGCATGCTATCAAGTTTATTTAGATTAAAATTGGGTTTGGAACACAGTTTTTCGTTTTTAGATGACATGTTTTAAATTAAATTTATATTTATTAAATATATTGTCACACTGTGGCAATTTGGTACTATATAAACAAGGATGTTTAGAATAATTTTCTGCCGACAACAAAATCACATTCGATGACCATGTTGGCGTCATTTATACCATTTCTCTACATAACAGTCTCAGCGCGCATTGATTGGTTGAATTACACAGACTAGTGTCGAAACTAGTACGAAAATAGCGCGTGTTATATCCTCACAACTAGTATGGTGGCCAGTACTAAGTGGCAGAACCAGTATATCTTTTCTGATTCAGATTACGCTAGATGATGACGTGTTAGCTAGCACACAGGATTTCAAGTACGAGCTAGTGTCGTGTGATACGGACTTTATAGAGAACAATCACTACAATACATGAGCCACAGACAGCTAGTATTTAGGGTAACACCGCTGACGCTCAACTTGTCCTGGATAAAGATCATAGTTGCCCACATAGTCGCAGGGCACTATCAAAACAGAACACTTTTTATATATAGACAAAGTTTGCTTACAAGCTTTTTTAAGCACCTGTTGATGATGTGTAACTATTATACTGTTTTGGTTTCAAGAGATCAACACGATTTTTCGATTTTTTGTCTATCTTGTTAGAAATATTATTTTATAGCTGTGGCTATGCAGATATAGTAGTTAAAGTTACTATTTTAAGAAAATAAGATATTACTATAAAAAGCTTCATACTGTTTAGGTCTAATTAGTTTGATTTGTAGGTAGTAGGCTCATTCAAACATAATGTCTGCTAGTTTTTAATATATATTTTTTTCTTTTAAATATTTCCTTTTCTTACGAAACTATATTTCCTACAGCGCCCTCTATATTTATTTTCTGAACTAATTTTCTATTGGTTATATTTGGTTTTTCTTGTATTGGGTTTGGGCGTGTAGTTTATTTTGGATGTGAAATAGTTCAGGCCAATCCATTATATGCCAAGCCTACTTTAGCATAATGATATTTGTTTCAATTTTTTTACAATATACAAGTGCTGAAAAAATTATGTAAAGTTGCGCTGGTAGCTAACCCTTTAGTTTTAGCATTCCTAAATTAGCTGTTAGTTTTATTTGCGTTTTTCTTGCGTAGTTGAATATAAATTTTGACATATTTAAAATTTATCATTTTGATATAAATTTGCTGCATTAAAATGACTGCATCATTTGTTCCTGGAACTGTTGGTCTACCTACTACGGAGGTTGAATTGGCAATATCATGCAGGTAAGTTATGTTGTATGTTTCTAAAGTTGCTTCATAATTACAAGGCTCATTCTACACGGACGTTGAATGCGCGGCAGTTTTGACGCAGCGTAAACATCAGTTGAATAATTCTAAGTCAATGTGCACTACATGGTCCAATCTATACAAAAGTCTCGAGCACCTAGTGTATCGGCGTTAAACCACCCTTAGCCGGGTGTCTGCTTTCAACGTAAATGGGTGGGCTAACAACGCTGACGTTAGTAGCGCTATTAAAACTATACAGGGCGTTTTCATGGCAGTTGAGATAAGACACTCAAGGCCCTGAGACAGACTCCGTATCCCTAGCTCCGTGGTTTGTACTCCGTGGTCCGTAAGAAATTGATGCTACAATATCAGATCATTGCTCTGGCCACAGAGTCCTTACCTGTAAGTCCTTACTCTGTAGAAGTTGCCCAACTTTAACTTTCTATGGACTCGTTTATATGGACTACCAATCACAGCCGAGTAAATATGCGTATGCGCCTTGAAATAAAGAAAGAATAGCAGTGATAGAATTTGTCGCTATGGAAATATATACAAAATGAAAATATGGCTACACGCGAACCTATTTCAGAAACATTTTTCTAAAAATCTAAACACCCCGAGAAGAGTGGCTTCTAGGAAAGTGTTCTGAGAAATACTGGCTTTGCTTTTGTAGGTTTAACACACCTATTATTTGGTTTATACTCCATTTAATAGTGTCATTTAATTCCTTGTAATTGATAAATTATGGATACTAGTGATTTTTCATCCAAAATATTAGTAGGCCTACATCTGTTTAGCATTTTCAGGCTGTTGCAAACACTTATTATTTTAAGTTTGAAAGTTAAAATAAAGTTATAAATATATTTATTGTGATTGTTCTTAACCTATATTTTAATATAAATACTGGAAGTTTTCTCAACAAAGTTGTTTTTGGTTTTTTGATCAGCTGACTGCTTGACATACGCTCCTTGCTGTAGACTATTTTCTTTCAAAATTTTTGATTGGATGGAGTCTCTTACTATCTCATTGGTTGGAACGGTCACATGATTACGGATATTGAGACTGTAATCGTGAGTAGAATTTCTTATGGACACGGAGTACGGACCTATGGATACGAAGTCTGTGTCTGGGCCTTCACTCACATTGCATTGTGTTTATTCAGTTACAGTCAATACTTTTCTACTTAGTCGTATCTTGTTTTCTTATTTGTTCACAAACTAAACATAATATTTTAAAAACTTATTCACATACACTATGATTTTCAAGCATTACATGAAGTTGTCCAGTTGAAAGACAGTTGGCTAGTACTTGGCGAGACCTCCAATATCTTTCTTCTCTTTCTGACTGTTTACAATACTCTTCCAAAAGATGAATCACGCCAATCTACATAGCCTATCTGCACGGCGTCAGTTTTACTAAGGAACACCAATAAACTAAGTAGGGATGGATTGTGAAATCACAACCTGCTCCTGTGTCATTGCTCTTCTGACATCACATTCACAGCATGCTCCTGGCAGACAAATGGAGATGTTCCTTCTTGTCACTGGTCAGTTTGAAATGTTCCATCTATTACTATATGCCCATTGGTTTTCTCCAAGCTTCTACTGTTTTATCTCAGTCAAGGCTGCATCGTTACACTATTGGACAATAGATGGCAGCATAAAACAGTTATTGGAAGTATTTATCAACGCTTGGCATTGCTCCTCGTCCCTCTGTCACAGGCAGCACTGGAACATGGGTCCTGAGTAACTTTACTCCTCATCTCTTTCACAGGCAGCACTAGCACTGGAACAGGTCCGGAGTAACCTTGTTCCTTTATGCCCAGGAGATATTTTGGAGCACTCATACAGTGGAAAGGAAGTGGATATTCTAATTTAGAGCTGGTTTGAAGAGTCACAAATTATTTTTGAAGGGGAAAACTTTCATAGTGTAAAACACCACATCAAAGCTGATGTGTGCTGGTGCCCTGTCATGTTGAAACTACATTCAACATTGAAAAGCCACAGGAACATGGTTCAGCAGTTCCTGCATAACTTGTTCCAGAACTATTTGATATGTTCAACTATCGAGTCAAGGTGACAACAAGTATGGCCCAATCAAAAAATTATTGATGATACCCGGCCAAACATTGACGGCTAATCATTGTATCTGAGTAGCAGGTGGGTTGTCATGCACCCACACATGAGCATTGTGCACATTAAACACCCCCTCACGTTTGAAAGAGGTTTCATCTGTTAGAGCAGATGAGCTGGAAAATCAGGCTGTACTGCGCTCTGCTGCAGAAACCAGCATGTGAATTCTGTGCAAAGGGTAATCCCCAGGATGTAATGTTTGGACACACTCCAAATAATGGGCTGGGACACACCCAAGCAACATACAACAGCTCACATGCTTGTGCCTGAATTGTCCCCAACCTGTCGTAGGATCTCTTCTTTCATATCATGAGTGTGCATAGTTATCTGCCGACTAGTAGCATGCAGTTTGTGCAAATGCACACGTGTTTGGTGGTTCAGTACAAATCTGTTAGGATACTGTTCAAGGTACAATCTTATAGCAGCTCTTCAATTTCCTTCGCCAGCCCCATACGCTATATGGATGTCAGCCATCTCAGAAGCTATGAGATTCTCCATGTTACATGTACAAAGTCTGCGTTATAAATGATGACTGAAAAATAGCCATTATAAGCGCTTTTCAACAACACACTCCAGCACTAAAGGGTGACATTTGTGGACATACATTCATTATTGTAAAAGGTTAGGTTCAGTGTTTCCTTTACACTCATTAAGGTTTGTACAGAGAGTTTCAAATCAGCCTGTATGTAGACGGGGCTACTTAAATTATTAAAATACACTAAGCCACATCTTTTACAAATTAAAAAAGTAATTAGGCTTGCTTAGGCTATGATTATATTTAAAAACTATTCCAACATAACAAAGCCTAACCTTTCATGGATTAACAATTAAAAGGTTATGATATGAAAAGCTAGGATGAGTCATGTTGTTAAAATAGACTATTAAAAGTATTGCATATTTCAAGGAAATGTTTTTTGTTTTTATGTCCTTTGTTAATAAATAAATAGTAGTAATCAAGATGGTGTGAGGGGAATAAGGTATTTTAGTGCCCTATTTAGTTTTTTCCGCACCGTGTTTTACTACCTGTTCAGGTTATACACAAGTAGAAAACCATTTAGGAATATTTACCCACAATACACACAACCACAATTTGAACCATGATCTTCCAGTAGGGTGACCTGGCGGTCTAGGGGTAAGGTGTCAGACTTCTATGCTGGCGGCCGAGGTTCAATCCTCGGTCCCGGCACAGATTTATCTGATTACCAAACCCTTCCTTCACCTCTGACAAGACATCTTGTGAATGTGGGGAATGCCAGGCCTCCACCGTGGTTCGGATTCCACGTTAAACTGTCGGTCCTCCATTTCATCTCACAATCACCCTACCATTACACATTAGCGTAAGTGCGTATAACCCAAACGGGTAGTAAGACGCGTTGCTAATAATAATAATAATAATCTTCCAGTAACCGGCAGTCAAGTCTATTCCAAGAGCAGGTCACTATTTAATTAGTTACTAAAAATACAAGAAACAATTAGGCCCCCCTAAGTTAATTTAAAATATTGGTTTGGTCCAATTCTTGGTGTGTTGATCATGAAAAACTAGCAGAAGTAACCGGCGTTGCCTGAAGTAACCACAATATGGATCGCATGGCTACACCTGGCAATGCTTTTCTTTGCTTCAAACAGATAATTAAAATAAATCCCTTAATTTAATTTTCTCTGACCTACTTGTTAATTTAAAAAAAAAACAAGTTTTAAAATTTTGGCTTTGAAGTGCACATGTTCGTGAACAGGGACTAGTCATTTTTCAATTTCAGACCTCTGCATGTGATATATATTGGGCAATACTCATGACAGAAAGACACACAAACTCTTCATTTTATTAATATAAATAACACTTTGGTAGTTTCATGTTAAAATGAAAGCATGTTTCTGACATTCATTGTAAGTAATTATGCCCCATATTCTTACACTGCAAGCCAGACTGAATAGTTGAACCCTTTTACAGTAATATTTTACTTGATTAACTTAGGTTTCACACATTGTAATGTTGATGTATTTTAAAATTTGTAGATCACTTCAAGGAAAAGATCTTATGTCAAAGTCTGATCCAATGGTAGTCACATATGTTCGTCCATTTGGAGAAACTCGCTGGGTTGAATACCACCGCACAGAAGCAATTGACAACACGCATGA
This sequence comes from Timema poppense, assembly GCA_902141375.1. NCBI lineage: Eukaryota > Metazoa > Arthropoda > Insecta > Phasmatodea > Timematidae > Timema > Timema poppense. The sequence continues at coordinate 51,898 of CABFOV010003883.1, read as the reverse complement.
TCCTGATTTTGCATCAAAAATTCTAATACCATATCGATTTGAAGAACAACAACCACTTAAATTTGAAGTATATGATATTGATTCCTTGAGCTCAAATCTTTCTGATCATGATTTTTTGGGAGCTGCAACCTGCACTTTAGCCCAGATTATATCGAGTGGCAAGGTAGGTCATTTACAAAACTCATATATTTTCACTAATTGGAACCACCTTGGTTGGCTGCACACTCGTGACTTCAGACAGAATGCTGGGAGCTATTTTTACCACTTTTTCTAATCAAATGGATATAGGCCAACATCTATTTAAAGTTCAAACTTATCTTGTTCTCAAGTTAGTTAGTTTGTTGAAAAAGCAACTTCTGGTACAAGAGAATAAAACAAAATACCTACCTAAACCTCATAAAAACATGTTATGTTTTTCTGAGTTTACTTAATCACTATATTAGAATGTCATGTGAAAATACACGTTTGTTTACAAATGCATTTACTTCCACCTTTCTTAGGTTCAACTTCCACTGATGAGTAGTAATAAAGTTGTTGACTCTGGGGAGAATGCATCTTCAATCATTGTGGTCGCAGAGGAACTGGCATCGTTGAAGGATGAGGTCCACTTGGAATTCAGTGGTCATAACCTGGATAAGAAGAACTGGTGGTGGTTCTGTAAATCTGACCCTTTCCTTGTGTTTCTGAAGGCCACAGAATCAGGATCTTACACAGTTGTGCATCGAACAGAGGTATGGGAAATAATGAGTGATTATGGAAGAGGGTATAGTGGGTAAACAACTGGGTGGCCACATACAGAAAAATTATGAAAACCTGGATTTATGATGTGTCAGGGATTTTTGTAATTGGTCAGGAAAAATGGTATATTTGATGGGCCATAAAAGAAAAATGTCTTTGCTGCATCTTATTCAAAGACTTAAAAAAGATGAAATCTATTTATTTCTGAGTGCATTCCAAAAATAATTATTTGTAATAAATAGAGTATATTTATTTTAACATACCTAAAAATTTTAATCAGGGAAATTTGATTTTTTGGTCCAAGAAAAAGCCGTGGAATTTTTTTCCTGAGATTTTGTGGTCCCCCTAGTGTGTCATCTCATAGGTGAAGTGGATATTTTAGAAAGGTGTTCGTCCATAATTATAACTCAAGTCCATCTTTCTCAGTTTCTTATCTCCTGCCTTTACAATCCCCTCATTCGTTCTGGTTTACTCTTCATCGATGTGTAACTCAACCCTTTTGGCATTCCTTTCTACCTCCAGGGCCATTCCTACCATCTCCATCTCCTCAGCCATTAGCTCAATGTCATGTTCATTGATACCAAATACTTAATTGTAAGGAGTTTTTATCTCCAACGCATCGGACAACATTCCTCTATACATCACCTTTGCTTTGGTTGTTCCTGTACAAGCCCTAATCATCCTCATTTTTTTGGGGGGATATATTCATCTCTTGAAGGATTTTGTGCATACTATAATAAACACACATTGTGGATGCTATAATACACTTTGGAAAACTCCACAAAAAGGTCTTGATGTTCTTGTCTTACTCCCAGAACTTTTCCCATAGGTGTTACATTGTAAAGATAATATACTATACTTTTGCGCTTCTAATGCCAGTTTGGTATTCTTTGACGTCCCAGGAGCTTTACACTTCCTCAGCCATCTTATTGTCTTTTCACCTCTGTGACTTTCACCTCATCTTCTCTTCTTTACTCTACATTGTTGTAATTCCACTCATAGTTCTCCTTGGGGTCATCACAATTCAGAATTTCTCTGAAATATTCTTTCCAGCATTTTAAGATACTCTGTCTGTTAACATGTTGCCGTTCTTGTCATTTATAAACATTGTGGTTCCTCTCATTCCACCATTCAGTTACCTGAACTTCAAGAATATGTTCTTATTATTGCCTTTTTGATATTTTTCTTCAACCAGTTCCATCTACTTTCTTTGTCAAATGGGCCCTTTTTTACATTTCTTGATACCCTTGCTTTATCTCTTAACTCGATCCAGTATGTTTCTTTGTTTCCTGCATTCTCTGCATACTGTAGCCACATCTCCCTTGCCTTCTTTCTCTTACTCACAACTTCTTCACATCCACATTAAATTATTTTCGTTTCTTTCCTGTTTTCTTCTATTTCATTAGTTTTTTACGCTACCATTAATATTGCTTTCATTATATTTTCACATTTTTTGTTCCTTTTATACGTTTTATCTTCCCCATTGTTTTGTTTCAAAATTTCAAAGCCATTTTAACTCACTGAGCATATATTTATTCAACTTCCTAGTCTCCTATAGTATCATACCTTTATTTCTTTTTGTCGGGCAATCCACATCCCAACCTTTAAATACTACTAGAAAGTGATCGCTCGCACCATTCACTCCTCTAGAGTTTCTGACCTCCTCTATCCAGTTTCGGCATCTTGCTTCAATCATAAAGTGCTCAATCTGGTTAATACTGTTATATCTGGCGCAGTCCACACCCCTTTATGTATTTGTATAAAAATGTTGTTGTGCTCACTACCAAATTTTGGGTTTCTGCAAAGTGTATCATTCTCAACTCATTATTGGTAGCTAAATGTAGACTCCCCATACCTATTGTAGGAATATACACAGCTTTCTTCCCCACTTTCGCATGCAAGGTCTCCATCACAATTTTCTCATTTCTAAAATTAATGCTCTAATGCTCTTCCACACTTTTGTAAAAGTCATTCTTCTCCTATTCCTCACTAGTTTTACTACTGCATGCACACTGATAGATGTAATGGTTCTCCTCGAGTGTTTCAGTGTGATGTAGGATATCCTTTTGTCTATTACTTTGAATTTCTGAACATTTGGAATTAATCAATTGTTTATCACAAAGCCTGTATTGAACTTGTGTCTCTCTGTGTAACCTCCACAGAAGATAACAAATCTGTCTTCATGTAGCTTCCACTCGTAAATCCATCCGATTTCCTGCGAGACTACTACATTACACACATATTTTTGCACTTCCAATACTACAGTCCTAGTTGTTCCTGGTTGGTACAAGCTTTGAGTGTTCCATGATCCAACCAATAGTCCTCGATGTTTGCTATTGTTGTTACCATTATAATTACATAATTTCTGAGGCTGCTCATATGGTTTGAAACATATTTTGTTTTTACTCGATGGGTTGGTAACCCATTGGTAACCCACCTACTTTATCTATGCTTGGGACAGGCTGTATTCTAGTATGTAAACACATCCTATATAAAGGTAAAAAAATTTGCTAAAGAGGGAATGCATTTGAAAACATGCAAATCCAGCTGTCTTCTATTAAAGCCAGATTTTAAAAGAATTTGCAACAAATGTTAAGCAAAGTCCAATATTCTCACTAATTTTTTTTTTAAAAGGTTATATTTAGCAAATAATGGCCTTGTTTACTTATAAAGTTATTTATAGGCCTAGTTAAAATCATGTTATACAACCTTTTATAGTTTTAAACTCTAATGCCGTAAACATCATTAGGTAATAAATCCATTCAAACAAAAACTTTTCATGGGGCTCCACAATTCTTTTTAGGGCTCTATAGGGCTAGTGGGCAAACGATTTGAGAACTACTTCCTTAGACTATTCGGCCCCCACAGTGTATAATTCATGTATATTCAGGATTGCCACGCACCTGGAAAACAGGGAAAACCAGGAAAAGACAAGAATTTTTTTTTGTGTCTGGAAAAAACCGGGAAAACCCAGGGAATTTCACAAAAAAGCTAGAATTTACTGTAATTTATTAGTGAATTTGGGCAATACAGTGCTTGCAAGCTTAAAATAGTAGGAATAATATAGACTAAAATTTGTTTGTAACTGGAGAACTGAGCAATCTGATTTGAACACATCTAATTTATGATGATTATGCTTACGAGCACCTCATCAGCTTGAGACGAGTCCTGAGTGCAACCGAGACGACTCGTTCGGAAAATGCAGCGCCTTTTCGGCTTCCTCCACTCACCCCCACCAATACCAGAAACATCTCGTTCTCCCCCCCCCCCCCCCC
>CABFOV010003883.1:27902-47661 GCA_902141375.1 Timema poppense | reverse complement strand
CCGCCCCGCCCCCCTACATCATCAAGCCCATGCTGCTGGCAAGTGTTTCTGCTGCCAGTTGAAGGAATTCATTCTTTGGATTTTGGTGTGTTATTTGTCTCTTGTTTGAAAAAGATTACTCCTGTTTAAAGATATTATTGTTATTGTAGCATAATGTTTTAAGACTGTATCCTACCTATCTTGCCATTTTGGCTATTTTTAATTTTTTAGAAATTGCTAAAGTATCAATATTGTCTGTTTAAATCTTTATGGGTTTTAACATTTTCATTACAGTCAACTCCCGATTTAACGAAGGTGGATTTACCTGGTTGCTGCCGTGGTCAGTATTAAAAAAAAGGAGTATACTGTAAAGTGAAAAGTGTATGAAAATATTGCCTCCAGCCTGCTAGTCTGTCGTAAAATTAGTGGTTGTAAAAATGACCTATTGGGTTTGTGTCCGCGCATAACTACTTTACCTCTTCCACTCCCTGTGATATGGACTAGCCCACTTCTACCACCTTTCTCTCCAAGGTCATTGTTCTTTTTTCTCAGATTTTTCTCTACGTTCATTGCAGTGTTAGGGATATGCGATACTGGTAAAATATCAATATTTAAGTGTGAAAAAAAAGTATGAGAAGTATATCAGTATTTCCCAGTATCAATACTTTCATTTAGAGATAGAAAAATAAAGGCAATAATAAGGAAAGATGAATAAATTTAATATATAATCGGATAAATAAAGGAAGTATAAGGAGAAAGTAGGTAAATTAAAATCTATCGATATTGGGTAAAAAGTACTGATATTAGTTAAATATCAAAAGATTGGTATCAATACTAAAATATCTGGTATCGAAAGAAAAGTATCAATACTAAAATATCTGGTATCGAAAGAAAAGTATCAATACTGGTATCGTATCATTCCTAGTGCTAGTTTAGTGTCTTGTAAAAATGTAAGATATTAAAAATCATTTCAAACTCAAAACTTTATATCTCTCTATGACCATACCTCAAAAATGTTTTTTATTTTGACTCTAACCCTCAAAGCGATTTTTTTTTTAAATTCCATATTTTTCGAAAATGGATTAAACGATTTTTACTAAAATATTTATGGACTAATTTACCTCCCAAATAACACCATATATCTGTTTTCTTGGTAAAAATATTGTTGAGGGCTAGTTTACTGATGTGATTTTTTCAAAAACTTGAAATATTTTAAAACAAGCTTAAACGATTCAGTTTAAAATTGGTATCTCGGGCCTTAGGCCTAATAATAATTGTGTTTGTGGTAAGGGTATTTTAGTGATGATTGATTTTTCAATAAGAGTTAATATTATAAATTTATGTATTATTGTGTCGTATCATTTATTAATCAGGTAGGCTACTTACTGTATTTGGTAGTTTTTGATGGGTTTACAGATTTACTGCGGGAATTGATAGAATGGGGTTTAGTAGCCTTCCGTTAGCCCGCTAAATTGAGAGTTGACTATGTTGTTTTTAAATATTTATTACAATATATTAGGGAAGAGGATGGCAGTTTATTAGAGGAAATGCACCTGAATGATCGAGGAAAATCACATGTTGATTTCATTATTGTCAATTATTATTCACGATTTGTGTGGACTACTTAGTCTATACAGTACATATACAATAATTAATATAGATTAAAATGTTTTTTAAATCAAGTAATACATTCTTCTAAAATAAAATAGATATCACATTTAAACTCAAAATTGTATTTTTGGTATTGCCACTTTTTTCCCTTCATTCCATTTAGGGCCTACAGCAAATTTAACCAATTTTTCCTTCTATAAAATGTGTGTCATTCATTTCTCATCCCTTTTCCAAATAATTCTTAAACATGTGTTTACCTTGCACAATAAAACATGCCTCCAATGACAAATTAACACTCTTGATTTCTAAAATTTTCTCTAAAACAAAATGTAATTCCTCTATAATTATATTTATAATATCTATTAGGAGTCTGGAAAAATGAAAATTTACTCTGGAAAACCTGGAAAACACAGGGAATTTTGTAATACGAAAATAGTGGTAACTCTGATATCATATAGTAACAAACATGTTGGGTCTTGTTAGTTTTTTAACTTAGAACTAAAAATGGTAAACTGGAGGGAGAAAGATTGAACAAATAAATCTGGGTATGTTCTAAACTGTCTCTATATGTGTTCCAAGCTTATACAAGCTTGATTCATTATTTTTAAATGAAAATATACACACAGACACAATCTTTGCATTAATATTCTTTTCATTCATTATTAGCCTACCATAATATAAATAATAAAGATAAGTTAAAAAATAAAAATTTTACCTAATTTCTATATTAAATCTTGATCATGCCGAAATTACACTAGGCTAAATTTAAAGAAATTGCAGAGCCTCAATAATTTTTCTTTTTTTAATGTCTAAATTATCATACAATATACTGCTTAATTTTGTACAATTTATACTCTTTAGGTGATAAAAAATACACTTGACCCGAAGTGGAAAAAATTCACCATTCCTGTGAGACTGCTTTGTAATGGAGACTATGATCGCAGCATCAAAGTGGTTTGCTACGACTGGAACTCTAATGGCACTGAGCACTTGATTGGGGAATTCTATACAAACTTAAGGGAGCTTAGTGCTGGCCCAACCACATCCACAGTCTTCCATTGCATCAACCCAGAGAAACAGGTAGATTTTATTTACTATACCAGCCAAGACACAATACGGGATTGGTATGCACTGGAAAAATCTCGAAGGCTTATAAATGTTGGAGGGTTTATTATAACAAAGAAAATTCAAGGATATTTAAGAAAGTTTAGAGACATTATATAAGTGTTGACAATGCGAATTACATTGTGCAATACTGTTGTAAAACAGTGTGTTTGTTACCATTGATAGCACTATTTTGTGACACATATGTTCTTACTAAATCATTCACTTCCAAACAACAACATATCTTTGAAACATAAGTGTCTGATTCTAAAGGATATTGATGAGCTGATTCCAAAAATGATATTAATCTTTCTTGGTCACTTCTAAATCAAAATATATATTCAAATTTCATCTTTTTATTGAATTACCAATTTTTTATGCCAAACATACAATAATATGTAAACTTCATTATGAATCTATTTAATATTAAAATACTGCAATTTTATCAATTTATGTTATCATACGAGGTAATATGTACATTGGATATACTTAAAAATGATTGCCAAAGATTTTTTTTCTCTTATAGTATGTTTTGTGTTTCCTCTTAAGACACCAACAATAATCTCCAATCATGGCGGTATCCCAGTAACCTTGTTAACATTTTTTCATCATGATTATTTTCTGATGAAAGCGTTCTTCTTGCTCATCCCCCACAACTCCCAAATTATTATGATAAAAACAAACAAATGTGAATGTAAAACATGGATTTTAAAAGAAATTTGATGATAGTGTAATGGGTGACGGTGGTTTTTAGGCTTACTTAAAGAACACTGGTGGAAAGGTTTTCATTTTTATAGGGGCTGAATATAAAAAAACAAATTCCTTTATTAAAGTTACTAAATCCAATTTCATAATAGTCTTGTATCAAAAATTAAATTGAACATTATAAAAACTCCATCTAAAACCAACTAGAAAAAAAAAAAATATATTTTATAAAATTTTGAATCCTAGGAAAGGCTATGATAATTCAAGAATCATAAAGCATATTGACCCTTAATTGAGTTTCTGCTCAGATTTTGTTTTGTTGTTTTTTTTAGTTTACAGTATTTATGGAAAAGTATTTTTTTCTTCTTATGAAACTTGACAGTTTTTTTAATTCATGCTCTGCATCCTACCACCTTTTCAGGCTATCTGCATATTTACACTACTAGCGTAGGAATATGTAGGGTACAATTGAGATAAGACTTACCTATATTTGCATGCAGGGAGAACGAAAAACAATTGATGAAATAACACCACTTGACTGGGATTCAATTGCTGACATTTCTGTCATTGACAAACCAGACCACATAATACTGATGCTCCACCAGTGTAGGTATCTCACATTATAGAATCTCTCATTTCTTAAATCCACAATAGAATACTTAGCATGGTGAACTCAATATTATGTAAATGTGTCAACACCCACCCTCATTCCCTAATATTTTTGTCAAGATGTCTTGAGAGCTGGAGTGGAGAAAGTCAAAACAGGGGTTTGAAAAAATAACAAGTTAAACTTTTGGATAACTGGTTTGTTGTCAATATTATGCCACATTACATGGATGAACAGGACTGATTGACTGTTAAGGTCGTCTAGATTCTTGAGTGAATATTCCTCGGCTGCTCTTGCTTATTCTCCAAGAGTTCATGGTATGGATTCCCCGCACACCCCTGTTTACCACATTCATGACTAAAGCAGTTACACAGGCACTCCTTTCTCAAGCGTGATCCTAAAGACTCCCCAAGTCAGACTATTATTCTCAGTTTGTTGCCATTTTAGAATTTACCTACCACTTCAGTACTCTGACCAATGGGGATGAAACTAATATGGTGTGTGTTTTTTTGTTTTGTTTTTTCAGAGGAACAAATCTTCCTATGAAAATTCAGGGCAGATTCGTCTAAACTCTATTGAAATCCGTAAAATTTTTACATTTATGGATTACATTAAAGGAGGTTGCCAGATTCATTGCTCCATAGCTATCGATTTTACAGGTACTGGGCATATTATCATTATATAACATCCTGATAATATATTCTAACTATTTTAATTATATTGTGTGGCCAAACTTCTGTGCAGGTTTTGTTTTAATGTAGAGTATTGAAACCATATCCCCAGCGATGCTTTTAATCTTATCATTTAAAAAAATGCTTTATTACATGGTTCCATTAATAGAATTGATCCATTGTTAAATATTAGGGTCATCTATTTTGGTTTGCCTGATTTTCTGACATTTGGGAGGTTAGGATTTGAATCCTGGTTAGTTGTACTGAGAAGGATTTTTCCTAAAAGATTTCCTGCTTAGATTTTTCATATGAATATTGCTATGTGATGTAAATAACAGCATAAAATGACAAAAATACAATATAAATGTCTATTTGACTTTTAAGTAATTATTATTTTTTGAACAGCTTCATAATTGTCGAATCTGGAATTCCACTTTTGAATCAGTCAAAAGTCCACAAATATTTGGAAATTTAATTACCTTTTGGAAAAGTAATTTAATTTATCATTTCATGACGAAATTTGTCCATCATGTTTGCGATATAACATTTGGTTTATTATGTTAAATACCTGAAGTTATATAGCTATGCAACATATAATATATTCAACTTTTTTTATATTTGAACTTCAATTCAACTTTGGGATTATATAATATTATTTGACTCGACTTTGCTTTATTTAAAAAAAATGTTTTTTGCATACCCCTATTAAACTGTGATTAGAAAACACCCATATTGGCGGACATGCAAATTAAATGTCAGACTCTTCTAGTCTGGTTTGCCGGTGATGGGGATATTGAGGTTTCAAGTTCCATTTAAATACAGGTACGTTTTATCTAAATTATAGCTTTCTCATGCCTACCTCAAAAGTTTTCTGCATTAAATTTCAATTACTTGACTGTGGGTCCAGGTTCAAATGGGGACCCCCTCACTCCCAGCTCTCTCCACTACATCAGCATGGTACCCAACCAATACGAGCAGGCTATCAAATCTGTCGGTGAGATTATCCAGGATTACGACACCGACAAGATGTTCCCTGTTTTGGGTTTTGGAGCCAGGTTGCCCCCTGACGGACGCGTTTCGCATGAGTTCTTCGTCAACATGAACCCCACCAACCCTTACTGTCATGGCATTCAAGGTATTATTACTTTTTTTTTTACCACTTACTGAATGGTAATTTTATTTTGGCTCAAATTCTTGCCCAGGTATTTGACTTCTATGTGTGGCTAAACCTTTTATTGTAAAATTTGTTTGAGTTTAGAAGAAGGAAGGAGTGGAGGATAGTTTGTGTGTTATTTAACATTCTTATTTATATGATAAATGTAATTGTATTAAAATATAATCAGCCTATGTTGTTCCATCTAATTGATGAGTTGACGAATCAAACCTGGTAATAAGACACGGTTTATAATTAAGGTGAGCAGGATAGCCGATACATGTGGAATTAGAATTTGTTGAGACAAAACACTAACCGATATATGATAAAATTGTGCACAGATATCTTAACAAGTTTGGTTTTAATTTTTATAGTAGGCTTCAAACTAAGAACCCAAATCATGGCGAGTATTAGATTAATTACATGCTTACACTCAGATCATACATCTTATTAAAGATCAGTGTCCTGCATTATTCACTTGACAGAAAAACTAGAATCAGTGAAACATTTTTTATTTAAAAATTGCACATTTATTTTTATTTATTATAAAATATGAAGGGGTACCGGGGAAAACGGAGGTAAGTCACATTACATTAAATTTTTTAGAACAGCAGTTTTTATATCATAAACCCTATAGAGACCCCAGCAAATACTTCTTTAAATTAATTTAAATATAACATACCTCTTTTAGCCATAATCTCAGGTAAATCATAAAAGTCTCATTACTGTAAAACAAGTGGCAGTCCTAGCTCACTTTGAGCTAAAATTGAACTTTTTCCTTTTATCTATTATACCCGTCACATGGTAAAACGGTTTCACTGGTCTAAATCCACTTTTTTTTTGATGGAAAACTAAAGGAACCAACATTACAATTTAACACTGGGTGAGCTGTATTATATACTTAAGATATGTGCTATCAATGGAGTAAGACCTCTTTTTTTAAAATTTTTATTTTTCTAATAAGCTATAGACCCCTCACATACTACTCAGCACAGCTGAAAGCTTAAACATTTAAAGAAAATTATTCTCATTACCTATCATAGGATGAGGATTGATATTTATAGAATGAAAAATGTTGCGATAGGTGGGATGGGAAATTATCAAATTGATAATATTTTAGGTGTTTGTCATATAATGATAAGTAGGGTGGGTTCTTTGAATCCCCTAGTATATTTGAGATTCAAAACATTTCAGATTTAAACATTTTAGTCTAAATATTTTACAGCGACTATTATGCTCTAGTGCTGAGATTTGCAAACATACTTACAGGGGTGTCCAAATGAAAAGAAAAAATTACCCACCAAAGACTCTAATTCATTAATTTTTCTTCAGCATTCACTTAAAAAAAATTTATAAACACATATAATAGACTGAAATGAATAAGTTTAAATACATTGAGAAGAAGCACAAATAAATTTAAGACACATATTTATAAACACTTCTTTCTCTAATACTGCTACTACTTCCTGAGGAAGAGGTAATGTAGTATCAAAATACTAAATAAGTTTTTGTAAATATGTTTAAGGGTTTTAAATTTCTATGTGTTCTTTTACAACAATTCTATCATTATAATAATCATCACAGGACGTTTCCACCTCTGTGTATTGTCTGGCATAACCTCTTCATGTCTTTCTGCGTTCGGTCCATCAATCTCATCTGTGGTCTTTTACCATTCTCCTTACTCTGTAAAGCTTTCTAAGACATTCTGTTCTCCATTCTCATCGCATGACCTAATCATTGCAACCTTTTCCTCTTCAGTGTCTCTTATAATGATATAATCTCCATTCAATCCCAAAATTTTTCATTCCTTATCCTATCTCACCCTGTAACATTTTCAATATCTCTAAGAAACCTCATATCTGCAGATCCATTTCAATTATATTTATTTAATAATATGCTTAATACACAATATAGAAACATCAGAAAGTAAAGAATTAATTTTTATAAATCAGATTTTAGGAAGAAATAAGTCATACAAATATGCAAAAGTTAACCTTACATTTTCATGTTTTCTAAGATTGGAATTCTTGTTTCTAAATTCTTAGTTAAAATGAAGATAACTAATTGAGATGTGAAGAAAAGTCAACTCGACCCAGCTTTAAGTAATAAACACCTTCTCAAAACTTGAATAACCTGTATTTTGTTTACAACTAAAGATTTATACATCTGTATCATACATAATTTCATGTGTAAACAACATATCCCTACTTTAATATCTTCCCTTTTCATAGGAGTATTGGAGGCATATAAAAACTGTATTCGTGGTATACAACTGTTTGGACCTACTAATTTTGCGCCAGTCATCAACCACGTGGCAAGATTTGCGGCGTCTTTCAAGGATGGTTCCAGCTACTTTATCCTCCTGATCCTCACCGACGGAGTGATCTCAGACATGCCACAAACAACTAACGTGAGTTAGCCTCTGTGACTTGTCACGTGTTTTATAACATTGCCTAGAGCTGCCACACAATTTATTGCTTCAAACAGACAGAGAAAAATATTCATTTTAATTCTTTCAACCCAGTTTTTAATAAATTCAAAAAGATTGTCAAAAATTTAAAATTAAAGCTTCAAGGGGTAACTAACATGTTTGTGCACAGGTGCTACTAATTTTAAAATTTCAGCCCTCTGTCCACAGTAGATATTGTACAATCTTCATGATGGTCAGACAGACCAACAAACAAATTCTTCATTTTTTAACATAGATTATTTGTACATGGCTATTAATGACTTTTAAATAAAGGGCATACGAAAAGTCACACCTAGCAAAGATTCGAACCTCACCAATCGCAGCCTTAGGAAATATAAGTCTTAAACCTTAAATTTTAAAATGTTCCCAAACCTAACTTCACACTACTAAGTTTTCTCAATCTTATAGTTTTTTTTAAACAAAAGCCTTATTGAAAAAGATTAAATTAAAATTGTGACCATTGCATTTAACAATTCATCAAGTAAAAGCACAATCATTTTAAAAAATAAACTTTTAACAATACAAAAATAACTGCTACATGGTATAAAGATTTGCTTACTCTTACTTCATGTCAGTTTTGACTAATTCAAACAGGGGTGCAAAATATGTTCAGAGATCCAATATTTCCCCAGAACATAACATTTTCATGAAATATTTCCCCGGAAACCATTGCACTCAAAATAAAACATTGAATATTTTATAGAGGCTAAAGTGAATAAGGATTATTACTTACTACATAGTTTGTAAAATTCAAATTTAAATAAATTTTTAATCATAGTTATTTTTATAGACACAACTTTATAAAAAGTTTAGTTCTCTCCCAGAAATGACAACCTTCCCATTTCCTTGTGTGCATTACATATTATTATTAATTGTTCATTGATGCCAGTAGGCTTATCAGTACTAACATTTAATTTTACATCTTGAGAGTAAGAGGCAATGGAGTGTCATTCCAGTAGGCCTTGGTTTAATTGTTAATTTTCATAAACTTTGTAGACTCTCCACTACTGCAAGGTCTTTCACTATCAACCACACTAGGGTAAATACTATCGCTATTTACGACTATGAATTTTTCCTGATCACATAATTTACGTTTTACAAAACTTGCAATACTTCCTTGATCCTTATTTCTAGGTTTTTCTTGGGGATGTTTATTAAATACATGATATCCGAGTTTATCACGTCTGCCACACCATTCACAATAAGCAGAGTTGACGTCTTGTTTGCTCTTAAAAGTCGACATAATAAACATTTGTTTCACTAGACCATCTCATTTTTTATAAACATTTATCTATTTTACACTGTACAAACCTTAAAGGGTCCACTAAAAACAACATTTTCATGGCTACACAATTATTACAAGCATGTCACGAGTTTAAATAAACTGCACGCACATCACCATATAATTAGGCTGCAATATAACGGGTGACTGAATTCAAACTAAAACATAACATTGTTCACCTTTCCCTACCCTCCACCACCTGCCCTCCATATTTACCAAACATCCGCGGTAGGGTAGGTGAATGATGACACATCACTCAATCACGCCATTAGCCAGGTTGAAATATTAGATTTTTTCTTTGCCCCTTAGCTCAACCAATGACTTTTTATCTAGAACTCTGACACATTATCTTAGCCCCTAGATACCGCCTTACACCAACACTTCCCCACTATGGCACATACTGAATGTGTCGGGTGTTGCGTGTCATCGGCCTTAGTTTTTCATACAATGAAACTACCATATCAGAACCAGAATGTACTAAAAACATCAACATAATTGTTGGACTTTCCCCACCCCTAAATTTCCCCAGGACTGCTTTAATTCCCCCCAAATCTCATTCAGGCGTTCACAAATATTCTGCACCCCTGAATTCAAACAAATTGAAATACCAATGTGTTTAGTTATTTAGGAACAAATCAAATTAAAAACAAGAAATTCGTTTGATTATTTTGCTATGCACATCCACCTAGTTATTTTACTGGCTGAATATTTTAGTAAGGTCATTCAATAATAAGAAATTTACTGCACACTTTTAACACGTGTATAATTTAAGCTATAAATAATTGTTCAATGATTTCAAATCATTCCAGTTAACGAGTTATAACTTATAAGGGGTCATACTTGATATTTTATAATGTTTAAGTATTACTTTTAAGGTAAAGTTATTCATGTATGGGGCTGAAATTTAGTACATCTAGATTCTAAACACTCATATGAGTTGATATAATATTTATAATAATAATTATAATAACAATAACGAAAAAATAGAAATTAATAGTAATAAGAACAAAAAGTAACAATATTAAAAACAACTAAACAGTAGTAAAGCATAAGTATTTAGTTATAATGATTATGATGACTGTACAATAATTGAAAGTAAGTGATAGTGAAAGAAGCCAACCTGAAAGGATAGTGTTAGGCATAGATAGAAACAAACACATTTCTCTCTTTTTTCTTCTTACACTTCCCACTTTTACAGTTACACATTGTTTGAATTTTTGGAAATGTTTCCAGAGATAGCCTATCAAAATAGCTTTTAGGGGCATTCACTTTTCAAATATTTTTTGGGGCTTAGTCCCCAAACATCCCTTTGGCTTAGAGAAACAATTATTTTACATAGTAAAGTCTAATTCCCCCTTATAGAAATAATGATCCACCACCACTGGGTGTAGCACATTTGTAAGCATACTACTGTTGAACTTGCCTGGCTGAGCACTTATCACAGATGGAATAATGACTTTATGCTCCAGACCTTAAAAAAGTGTGAGGAGGATGTAAAGTAATCCCATGGTTGTACCTTGAATTATGGTGTGGCTCGTGGCGAAGTTTTCCAATAATTGATGGCTAGGATTTTTTTAATTTTTAACAAATACCCATCTTGAAGTAATTTGTGTTGGTAGCATGAATCATGTAGGACTCCAATAGTCTACTAAACTAGGCATTGAATAGAAGTACTTATAAACAATACTTTCTCAAGTCCTAAAATTTGGTGTTGTGTTCAACACACTTTTTCAAAACATTGTCATTCATAATCATCTGCTCAATGTTTAACAACCAAAATAAAAGCCTTCTAAAAAAAATCGAGATTTTTTTTTTTTGCTAGGAAAACCGGTAATAATGCTGGAATTTTATTCTAGACTTCGAGTGGCCACCCTGGTAAGGGAAAGTTAATGTATTTATTAGAAATAAATAACACGGCTAAACTTAACAATCTTTAAATCCACTATCCCTGCTAACAGAATTAATGTTAACTTCAACTCAAGACCATACACAAATGAAAAAATCCAATTTAAGAGTAAACTAAATCAATCCTTCAGCTGACCAATAGCTTAACCACATGGTATTCTGTCTGCGTCATACTTTATATGTATATTCATTTTGATTTTGTGACCACTTTTAAGTTGCTTTTACTTTCAATAAAAAAATTTATTAACTTCTTGAGGCATTTTTTTAATTTTGTGCTTATAAATAATAATATTAATATGTTTTATTGACTAAGAAAATATATAAGCATTTTAATCTACTAAAGTCCATTTAAACCTTATGAACTATGCAATAGCTGCGATCATCTTTGGTGATTTTTTTAAAATCCTGATATATTAGGAAATGGTCAGTTAATGGAACCCCATTTATTCATAACCTTCTGTTTCATCACCATTGGACTATTTTCATTATATATTGACATAGTTTGTTATTTATAGTAAAATAATGGAAACTGGCTTTGCATACTGTTTGGAATAGTGCTACCTATAGTTAACAAAAAGTTTCAATATCAATAAATTACAGAGGATCAAGTGTTTTTTTAAAAGAAAACATTTCTTGTTGGTAATATATTCTTACTCTAAAGGTTAGGATGATCTATGTCAATATTATGTAATTTTATAAACAGTGTAATATTATATAATGCACATTTTCAATTTTTAGAAAAAGCTTAAAATTAAATGTTAAAATGAAGGTCCTCTGCTGAAGTATGTATTTTAGTAATAAAATTTTAATGAAGGTCTAAAAGCAGTGAGTTTCTGTGATAATAAAGTGGTATCCATTGTAACAGGCACTGGTGGAAGCATCAGTGCTACCACTGTCTGTGATCATCGTGGGTATCGGCGACGCAGATTTCTCCGCTATGGAGACGCTGGACGCCGACACAATAGCTCTCAAGTCTGGCAGAAAACGCGCCGCCCGTGACATAGTGCAATTTGTGCCCTTCAACAAATACATGGGAGGTAACCAGGATCCACGCACGGCTAGACTCAGGTTAGCTAAAGAGGTGCTGGCAGAGATTCCAACTCAGTTTATAAGTTTCATGAAGGCGAACAATATTCAGCCAAATCCCCCGCTCCAGACTGTCACTCTTCTACCTCCTGACCCTGAGATCTTGCGAACATAACTTTGTTAATACAACTCACACTTAGATTATACCAAAACAACTTTTCAGTTACTGTTCTATTGGATCTAGTGTTGATAAAACACACATAACGAACTTGTTGAAATGGCCCACACATATTTGAAGTACTTGTTTAGGAGACATTTGTCTTGTCCAAAGCTACAATAAAAAATGAAATTGAGTGAGGATAAAATTATACTCTTTATATTGTAAATAATAATTTGATCATAAATTTAAATCTCATGATGTGCACAATATTCATTCCTCTACTATTATACAGTATATAGTCTAAATAAAACTCCCAGTTAAAATAAAAATTAACATTTATTTTAAAAGATATTATCACAGAAGAAGAAACAGGAAAAGGGATTGGAACAAATAAAAGGAACGTACACAATATTGCTTTTATAGTAAAATTATGAATATGGCTCCTACTTTACATTGCTGCCAGTGAACACTATTTTATTCATATTAAATCTTAGGGATCTTCACTTCTTCACTACTGATACTTTAAAACATCTAATTTAGAGTACCCCTTTTCGGCAGGAAAAACCGCAGCACTACAGCAGTAAGATGTGGTACAAAAACAAAGAACCACTAATAATTTCTAACACACATTCTGCTTAAATATGTACTCTTCAATTTTTAGTTAGCAGATGACTATTCTGTTATGCTTTTTCAGCATGATTACAACTTTTAAAGCTATACAAAAATTGTTTCATGAATAGTAACAACTGTAATCAGGCAATGAAAATGTGAGGAGAGGCAATATCCAAATAAACTCCTGTATGCAAGCTGAATAAAATTAGCTTCTATATTCATGTTTTAAATGCATTGTGGTAGCTCTACTTATTTATTATTCACAAATTTTATTTGTTTTAGCGCCAATGATTACGATTGTACATATGATTTAAAATAAAGGGGAAATATTAAATTGTTTATTCTGTTAAGAAGTGGGTCTTACCATAGTATTTACGACAATAATAAAATCAGAACCAAGTAAAAATCAAATTTGATTTAATAGTACAGACAAAACATAAATTATGTGAATTTCATGTTACAAAATATATAGTTTAATTAACATTGTATTTTAAGGGAACCCTTAATTAAGGTATTTTTAAAGTAACTATCCAGCAGTGTAAATAGATTAGGCCATTTTCCACAAATAAAAGACCATTTATTTAAGTAAGACTTTAAACACTACATTTCATCATAAACCGTTGCATTTTCTTGTGAATTGTGCACTGTACACTATGCATTATTTACTATTAGATATGGATTATATATTAATATAAACCCAACCTAGCTCACATTGTTGAGTATTGGCATAATATTGTTGGTATTATATTTGTACTATTTACCACCTTTTTGGGTTAAGTGTTTTAATGAGTCAAAGTGTATTTTTAAAATTAATCAATAGTTGTGTAGCAACACAATAATTTGTTAAAAACACATTCCATGTATGGCTGTGTAATCAGGTTGATGCAAATATTTACAAATAATTAATTTGAGTTATTTGAAATGAGTAATATATTAACTGAAAATAAACAGAACAATTACTCTTAAGGGTTGTGAAATAGGAATTTTAATTGATGTAACTTTTGAGGAAATTTTAAATACCCATTTTCGTGTCTGACATTGGGTTCCTTCTTTTGCACCTCGTACGCTATATGTCTTACCTCGTATACTACCATGTGAGGGTGTGATATGAAATAGTTTGACTCTGGTTTAACTTGGTACATCCTATGCTACACTACAAATATTGTCCCCTTGTTGTGGAGGTATACTTTACGTCACATATTCTAGCATTTTGTATTGGAGACCGAGTGTTATTTCCCGTGATTAGTGGTACTTGTGGCAGCGTTGTTTGCAGCGTGTCTTTCTTCCCATTTTAACATTATTATACTAAGGTTGAGTTTGGAAGTTATATAATTAATGATTTTTGTCGGAAATAAGTTTACTAGTGATTTATTCAATAATTTTAAACTTGCTACATGGTTGGAAAAATGATCATGATTACTCTGCCAAATGTCGCATTTTTGTAAAGATATCTTATTCAATATACCCACACCTACTTGAATTGTGTATATATTTTATACTTAAATGCAGGATTACAATGATTTATTTCGATAATTAATCTCCGGGTTCTTTTATGAACGTGTTGGACACTTAACAATCGCACATCACATAAACACTTCTTATCAGACTGAATCAGCGAGAGACCAAAGCTGATACTAATCCCAGCACCTTAGTCCAATAAAAGATTGGAACAAAGTTCCAGGAGATTCTAGAACAAGAAGCCGTCTCTAAAACACTTCCACTTATCAACTGACTGCGTCAACACACTGAAGTTAGTTGCAATGTCTGATGCCTTCTAGCTTCAGGGTGTTAACTTAACAACAAAAAACAACTAGTACTTTCTTAGTTAGAATCTGGTAACTACTATAAATGATTAATATAGAATAAGACGTATTTTAGGCATGGAATAATAAAATATAAAATTCAAATAAAAGAAACATATGTTTAATAAATAAAGAATTAAGAGGAGAATATTGTCAATGCTCTCAAATATTCTTTAGGGTAAAATCAAGATCATTACACCATTTAATTAATTACTCTTAAGGGTTGTGGTTGTTTCCATAATTTTAACTTATTGATGAAAGCTTCGATGAAACTATAAACTACCTATTTGATTATTTTCTTCAAAAAAAGATGCTTGGTTATATAATTATAGTATGAAACCAACCATTTTAGGGATAAATTTAAGCACAGGCAGACTTAGGCAGCGATTTAACTAGAACAAATACTTGGGGTTCATGGTGGAATGTTATAGAAAAAGAAAAGGGGGTGGGGTGGGGGGAATCTCAGTGCTATCAACAGACCTTGTCTAGAAACCAGTTCAAATTTTGTATTGTTCACTAACTTTGTTAATATTCAGGGTGTATGTCAGAGGTGTAAGCTAAAACAAAACCAAAACATATTTGAAAATAGTTATTGGATCTTAATAAGAGATTTTTTCTTAATAATAGCATAACTAATTTGCATAATGCACATGTCTTCTTTTGTAAAATTGTATCTTGTTTAATAACAATGAACATAGTAGGCCTATATAATCACCA
This sequence comes from Timema poppense, assembly GCA_902141375.1. Classification (NCBI taxonomy): domain Eukaryota; kingdom Metazoa; phylum Arthropoda; class Insecta; order Phasmatodea; family Timematidae; genus Timema; species Timema poppense. The sequence continues at coordinate 31,857 of CABFOV010003883.1, read as the reverse complement.
GAAAGTTGCATGTATTGTTATTTAGGTGGTTTAAATCTGTACTTTTCTTTTCTTATCATATTTTTTTTACATCCATAACTGTTTCCAGCCTATGTTCTGGTTCAATTATTTTTATTCAAACCATATATTTTCCACTACTGGCTCGCTAGGCTTTTCATAGGTTCATATGCCTTATAATCTAACTGAAGACTAGGACAGGCACAACATCCAGTCCCTGGCCGTTAATTCCCCCCATAAACTAATCTGTTAATAATTATGGTGTAAAACATAATAATTTAAACAATTATTACTAAACACCACAACTTACAACCACCCCCAACCTTTTGATGAAGAGCGACCATGTTCACTTACACTTTGGTAATCTCACAACATGTTGAGCAATCATGATTTGTCAAACAAGGGTATCACTCACTGTACAATTATCTCAATACTACTCAGAGAAACTTAAAGAATCTCACTATTGTGGTATCCAATTGTTTTTAAAGATTTGATTTTCTTGTTTTATTTAAAACCTTTTCTGGAAACTCACTACTTTATGATGTAGAGTTTTATTGAGGTAATTACTCTTATCAACTTTATTCTTTAAGTCACTATTTGAAAGTAATTGTGTAGAGGCGTTATTAGCCTAAGAATATCACATACCTAAATATCCTTAATTATGCTATAAAATTAATACTTAGTAAGCATTAATTTGTTGAGTTTGATTTACAACTTTGAATAGTTGATGTAACATACCTTTATTTAGGAGTCTTATATACTTCATAATAATGTTGCTTGTTGTTTGGAAACTTGTCATGAGAAGACAAGACTCAAGCCCAAAACCTTTTGACTTATGTATATATGCTCAACTGTCTTATCCATGATTCTATTCATGCTCAGCAAAATGGACAATGGACAGTGTGGACTCTCAGCGACTTAAAAGGTTTTATTCTATGGGGACATGATTAGGAGGTGGTGTTTTGAATAAATGCATCAGCGTTCACCTGGAGAAAGAATTAAAGTCAAATGGGATCATACTTTAGTTTCCCATGTTAGGATCATTTGGAGTTAGCTACTTATTTGAAATCTGCTGTTCTTGTGATTCTGGTATGAAGGACCTTTAAGAAAATACTTTTTTTGATTATAACATTTTACTTTATTCTTAGTGTTATTTCATACTTATTGATAATATCCATCAAAAGTGACAGCCACAGATCATCATCATCATCATCAATTGTTTTCAGACTGTGGCCGGGTCAGTTTAGTAAAATGCCTTCATCTTCCTTTATCTTTCCACCATTCTTACTCCTTTAATTACTTCTATTATTCTCCTTCACTTGAACACTTTCTATTATCTGCTCCTCCTATCTATTTCTTGGTATCCTCTTTTTTTCATCATCAATACATGCCAATACAATCTCAGTCGTGCTTCTTCTACCATCTCATGTACTCCCTGTACCCAAACTTTTTTCCGGGTAACTTCATTCTTAATCTTGTTTTTTCCTCGTGATAGCTAACATACTCCTCACAAACTTCACTCCCATGACTTCCACTTTCCTAGTGTCTCTTACATTCATTGTCCATGTTTCTGCTGCATATGTGACAATGGGTACAAAGTACACCCTGCACAACCCTTCCTTACACTTGTGCACTTTTTTTTTCTGTAGTGGGTATCTTACACACCTATAGAACAACTTTCCCTGCTGCCCTCTTCTCATTAGATCCTCTCTACTTCCACCTCAATCACGCTTCCAGTGTATTTGACGTTTTGCAATTTTCTCAGCTCTACTCCATCCAACTTTATAGCTTTACTAGGCCTTACCCTCTTCCTTGTCATTACCATCACTTACACTTTGCCATGATAAATTTAATTCCACACTTTTTCACTTCCTCATTCCATTCTTGTAGTTGTTCCTTTACTTCCTCTTACTTATCCCCTCCTACCATCATATCATCAGCAAACATCATGGCTTTCATTCTTTCCTCCCCAAGTTTTCCTGCCACTTTGTTCATGATCATGACCATTTCCATTACCTTTACAAATAGTAATAGTGAAAGGGCACTCCCCTGCTTCACTCTATTTTTTATTCGGAACTACTCCATCCTCCCACTCTCCGTCTTAACACAACTCCTGTTATCCTCTCTACAGATGACTTTACATATAAATAAATTTATAATGTGTTAGTAACTTTTTGTAACTGTCAGATAAGGTTCTTCCTAACAAAATCCTACTGAAGCTATGAGCAGTGCTTGTTTTTATTCACCATTATAAATATGATTTAAATGGTGTCCCTGCATAGGTATCTTTTAATTCATTTTGACTTTGATTATGATCCGTAATCCTGGTACACTTGAAGAGGGAAGGATAATATTTTCTATTGTTTCCTCAGCCAAATGCTTGTTTTCCCCCTTCTATTTATGGTTAAGGTGTGGATAGCTTGAACTGCAGTAATTTACATCGTAATAAAAAAATCACCTAAATATTAGTGTTTCGTTGTTGAACATCTGTAAAGAATGAGGTGGCTCACACTATTTTGGAACAAAGTGTGCAAAATTTACTACCAGTGCAATCAAATATCACGACTTTCCAACCAAATGTACGCTAGTATACTGTTCTTCAAACTTAAAAAAGTATCCTGCTTTAAAAGATGCATTTTATAAAATGTGATAATTTACTATCCACTATTGCCTAACTAATATTTGTGTACACCCTTAGTGAAAGCACACTTAACAAAGTTTTAAAACAACTCACTTAGTTGAGTTAGTTTAGCCATCAGTTCCTAAGCCATAGTTATTTAGTTTAAGCTCAATGATTAGATTTTTTTTAGCAGTAAATAGTAAATACTATTTTTAGTTTACAATTTTAAGAGATCGTCTCTCTCCACATATAACACATGACTTAGGTGACAGCTTAAACCAAATGTTGCATTGTGGTACAGGGACCTGACGTCTTCATTATAAGCCAGAGAAAACAATGAGATCAATAAAACCATTTTACTATATTTTAATAAAATGCAACATAATTTTAAAATACTCATTTTAGAATTAAAAAAACTATTTCATTGATCCTTATTTAGTTATTTTTAAGGCACAAATTCAGAATGCCAAACTTTTACCCCATTTCTGGTTCATACAGAGTTGTGTATTTAATATACCAGTTAATCGGCCATGAGATGGGATCTTAAAATATATGTATATTTAATAAAACACAGTTTTTGTATTTTATAAATGTTTTAGTTTCTGATTAATTTCTTTAGTGTTAGTTTTTATATAAATAAGAAAGGTTTCCAAAAATATGTATTTTTGTACTATATTTGTGTTAATTAGTTTTTAAATGCCTAAACTAACAACAATTTTAATTGATTTAATGCATGTCTTATGTACATTTGTTTGAAAGATCAGCCATAAACAATTAACTTGAAAGTTTTCTGGTAATAAATAGTAAATATGCAAAAATAGTGTAGTAGGAGACAAAGTTTTATCCTTAATCTTAACCATATATTGGGTAACTTTGATAAAAAGTACTTCACAAATGATAGATTATAAAATAAAATTAACAGATTGAAAAATAATGTGATTAAGTGTTTGCAAGGGGTGTAGCGTTATGATAGACTATACGTTTAAGTTTCCCCAAACATTCTACTGGACAGTTAATTCAAATAAATGTCAAGGGCTATTTTAAGTTTAAAAAAATTCACATAGTGATAAAACTGACATAAAGGATTCTTTCATAAAGCTATTACATAAAAATTTTTTTCTTTCCCTATTAAGTCTAACCTATTTTGTGACAAATTAAATTTTTTTTAGTTGTTAACACTACCTTAAGATTCCAGACCCTCTTCCCTACTCCAGAACTACCTGTTAACCTCAATAAGAAAATGGTCTCAACAAGCTGCCAAATATTGATAAGTGGCTGTGACAGGGTTAAGGGGGATTGGACAGTTTTAGAAAAAAGAGGGGGGGGGGGGGGGGGGGG